>VZUI01052803.1:0-30051 GCA_013401135.1 Cettia cetti
GGGATTGTTCCACCATTCCAGCCTGGTGCTTTCAGTGAGATCGGACTGCCCTGAGCTTTGTGAGAACAAAGCCCTCGAGGTCTTGCCTGGTTCTGCTTAGTATTATTGCTGTAATTGTTATTGTTTGTTTGCATTGTTATAAATACTAGTAAAGAACTATTATCCCTATCCCCATAACTCTGCCTGAAAGCCCCTTTAATTTCCTAAATTATAATAATTTGGAGGGGGGGATTTGAATTCTACATTTCCTAAGGAGGTCCTGCCCCTCCTTAGCAGATACCTGTCTTTCAAACTGAGACAGGGAGGAGGAAGATCTGGCAGGAGGTGAAAAGGAGGGAAAAGTAAAGATGAGGGTAGCCTACTCTAGATTAAGCTTTAATCCAAGGATCACAGAAATCAAACAATTGGTCCCTGTGTCCAGAGCTCAGCCAGCAGCACCATGCATGGGATGTTGCTGCCTCCTGTGAACCAGGACACACCCATGGAAGAGCCAGGCAACATCTGGACAAGACCTTCTCCAGGGAAGGCTGGGTCAGCCTTGTGCACACCCTGGTTGTTTCATTCACTTTTCTGTCTTGACACCATGAACTCAAGCAGCTCTGATCTTCGAGCAGCCAGCAATTTGCCCTCCTTGTGTAAAAGTCTGCGTGTCTGTACCAGTGCCCCTTCAAAGCAAGGAACAGGGACAGTAAGCATGTACAGTGCCCTGAGCTGGCCGGGGACAGACACGGAGAGATTAACAGAGCAATCTGCTGAATACAAGACTCAGCTCTAGCCCAGCTTCACTCCCCGGAACAACTTCTCCTTCCCTCAGCATCACAGTCCCATTTTTGCCTGGTTTGAGGCATCACAGTGGCACTGCTCCCACTGGTGCTGAGCTGACTGCAAGTGCGGTGGTGGGAGAGACCCCAGCTCAGCAGCAGCATTGGAAAGGCTTAGGGCACTAAGGGTTCCTGTCTTTCTTTAGTTCTGCCTTTGCCCCAGGGCTGCACAGAGAGCTGGGCTGTGAGCAGACAAATAAAGTGAAATCCAATTATTTTTCTCAAATGCCCCTCTTTTCTTTTTTCGTTTGGAAAGTAGCCTTTTCCCCCCTCCCCTTATTTTCACTCTCCTGTATTCCTTTCCTTCTCTGTTCAGTTTGTTCAGTTTCTAATCATTGTTAGTGAGAGAGAAGAAAGTGACAAATGAGAAACACGTCCCTAAAGGTGTGCAGCTATCCCTCACAACACTAATTTGGTCTTTTCAACATTTTCAAACAGACCAAATTAAAATAACTTTAACCTTTGGGAAAATATACACGGTGTGGTTCTTGGGATGTCCTGCACAGGACCCGGAGTTGGACTCGGTCATCCAAATAAGTCACGTTCGACTTAGAATACTCTATGATTCTGTGATTTTTTCACTAGCCCAGGTAGAAGAGAAACCATCTTCTCATTTTTTTCTTTGCATTGCTCTGCCCCAGACTTGCACAACTTTTCCTCTGTTCCTGCATTCGAGCTGAAATTCTAGAATAAAATGTATGAAGACCAACAGGAGATGGACAAGGAATGTGAAAGTCATGCATCTACCTTGTGCCCAGGTTTTCTCCCTCTCTTCTTTGGGATCTTCATGACTGGCAGAGCACCAGCTGGTGCTGGGAAGAGGTTGTGAACAGCCATTTTGATGGGCGCTGGCTGGAGTGGGGGCCGCCCTCGCTTCTTCCCTGCCATCCTGGGGGACTGCATCTCCCCAGCAGCCAGGCTGGGGTCCAGGCACGGTGGGTGGCTCATCTGGCCGAGGGAGAGAAAAAGAAAAAGCAAATCAGCTCTTAATTTAATTTCCATTTTAGTCCTTTTTATCCAAAGGCAGATTGCTCAATGCTATCATTATCCCTGTTACTGTTGATGACAAAACAGAATGAAACACACCTGAGTGGGTGTGTTTCACCCTGGGTGGGATTCACCTGACCACAGCTGGTCCAACTTCTCCAAAGCTGGACAAAACCCTTATCTTTCCCATTTTCCTCTCCTGACCATGAGTACTGTAGAGGGAGTTGCCCAGGTGGTGAGGCTTCTATTGCAGATATCCAACAGGTGAGTCTCACAACAACCACCTTGACCCTGCTTCCTGCAGATAAGTGTGATGAAGGCTTGATCTTGCAGCCATCAGTAAGTGCCTGCTTTCAGGTGGGATTTGGAGTAGACCATCTCCTAAAGTCCCTTCCAACCTGATTTTCTTCACAAATTCTCTGGTTCTGCAAATCCTGCTTCACCTCAGAAGTACTACCAGTACCGAAATGGACGTCCAGAGCTCCTCTTCATCTGCTGCACTCCTGAGTGGGGAGGCTGGGCTGGGCCATGAGGCTGCCAGCACAAGGTAGCCATGTTAGAGGGTAATTGCCAAACATTTCCTCTCAGCAATTTTGTAACATCTGTTACCATGCATATTGGTAGTTGGATGTACTCTATTAATGCAGTTGCTTCACCACAACTCCATGCAGCTGCTGGTTGATCAGGGGGAATGGAGTGGAACCTGGTCCATTTTCCTCTGCTCAGATTTTAATAAAGAAAACAAATATACAACCATACACAAAATACCAAGGGAATATACACCATCTTTCACAGCTTCTAGTAAGGTTACAAACAAAGGTTAATTAAAAAAAAAAAAAAACAACAAAACAAACCAGCTTTAGAAATGTGGTTTCAAATGTTGTGTTGTCCAGGCATTTATTTCCTGCAATATGGGCAGAATAGTAGTCCCAGTATTGCCTGCATACATTGCTAGACACAAAGGTCTAAGCAAGTCTCATACTTTTATGATAAGCTTTGCAATAGCTAATGTTGTCAAAATTGTGCTCCCTCAGGCCAGCGATAATGGAAGACTCCCTGTTTTCTAGGTTTTTTTCACAGAACAGGCTAATAACTCTCTCAGCTTCGGAGAAAACCTAAAGACATGGTTCAAGAGCATTCCCTACATAAAGCAAAAAAAGGTTTGCTCATTACTACAAACAACTACAATTTTTTTTTCAATATCTATAACCTATGAAACCTACAAACTTCTCAGAGCACTTCAAATTTTACAATTTCAGAACCCAGTGTGATCAGAGCTGATGTTGCTGGGAATGAAACTGGGACTGGTCACTCACAAAGTGGGAAGGGTACCACTTGATAGGGGTCCTCTGGTGGCAAGTATCTGCAGCTGGGGGCTTCTTTGTTTCAAAGGCAAGTATATTATGCCTAGTTAAAACTCTGTAAGTGTGACTAACTAAAAAGGAACCCACTTCTATGGTATTATCCAGTCTGTAGTTTATACAGTCTTCTGTATGACAGCTCCCAGCCCTACCCTCCAGTAAATGTATTTATTTGCAATATGTTAAAACTTGTGTGTTTTCAATAATGTTAGGGGTATCTGCTCTGTTCAGATAGATCCACTATATATGATGGGACTTATAGATTGATTATAACATTTCCAGTCTTCAACCTCACCTGCCTAAAACTCTCATGCAAACACTGGATGTCAAACATCAGAGCAGAGCAAATGTGCAGTGCCTGATTTACCATACTGTCCAGAGCCATTGTGGTTGCATTCACTCTCAGGCATGCTCAGGCAGCTTGGGAACCCCATGAAAGCCTGCCATGGGGCTCTGATTTTTACAAAGAAAAGTGTCATGTGACAGCAGAGACTGTCCTTTCAGGGTTAAAATCATCAGGCTTGCCACAGCAGGAGTTAAATGGAGAGGCCCAGTTTATCCTGAACACCACTGCTTTCCTTCTGTCTTCAGCAGCGTTCATTTTCCTCCCTGTAGCACTTTCTGACAGACACCCTCAGTGCCTTTTCCATCTCCCAAAACAAAACATTCCCAGGATCTTCCATTACAGGCTGTCGGCAGGGAGTTCAGCAGGGAAAGGAAATGCAACAATTACACTGGATTTGGCACCAAAACACACTGAAAGGCCGGTGCTCCAGGCTCTGCATTTTAATCTGCTTTAAACAAAACCTGGCAAGATAAACCTTTGCAGAAGAGCTTGGCAGAGGCTGAGGAAGACAAATCCAGCCCAGGTTTGCTCCCTGCTTGAGGAAGGGAGTGGTTCCTGCAGAAGGGGCCACTGGTGGCCATGGGGCTGTGAGAGAGAAGCTGTGCACCTGCACGGAACACCGCACTGCATTGTCTGTATCATATTCTCCTCTGATGGTAAAAGTAGCTGATGGCACCTCAGAAACTCTGAGTTATCAACCCCCAAAACAAGAGGTCCTGACCCAGAGCACTTTTTTGTCTGAAATGTTGCTTTCTTTTGCAACTGATGAAGTATTAAATACGTGGTGGTCGGGAAACACAAAATTTTAACAATGACAGTTTTTGTGCTCTTTCTGCGCTCCCAATACTTGTGACTGTGCTTTGGCAAAACCTCTTAGAGCTCCTCACCACATGTGCTGACACACAAGATCCAGATGAACTGTGCACAAAAGGATCTCAGTGTAGCATATTTGATTTGTTACAGCAAAGACATTGTCAATTTCAGCATACAAGCTGTTGTAATTACATTTTATTACAAGCCCAACCGTGACTTGATTCTCCTTTCTTGTGTGCTAAGGGAAATATGAGTGCTTTTGGTGGCATTTATTGTCACGCTGCTGCAGATCCTGCAAGGCAAAGGTGCTCCCCAGCAGCAGGGAAGGGCAGCAGACAAGCAAAAACTGCTTCTGCCTGACAGTGAGGGGTCACAGCACAACCTTCCCTGACAGCCAGGAGGAAGCTCTTGGGCAGGCTGGAAAAACACGCAGTCAAATTGCAGGCTGGCCAGAGAAGTCAGAGGGACACAGGAGCCTGTCTGATTGCCCCCCAACAAAGTCAGGGAGTTACCTTGGAATGACTTTCCTAGGGCAGCTCTGACTGCTGCCACAGCCTGGGCTTGACCCACAGCTGAGTGCTGGAAAGCTTGGTGGGTTCAAGGCAAGTTATGAGAGTTTGATGAAATGTAAGGGCAAATTCGAGGAAGCAAATTACAGGCTACGAACAAAGGCCTCGCCTCAGCTCAGGAAATCACTGTAGCACAAATAGCTGGGGAGAATGCTATAGGAGGGAAATCAGTATATGTTTGCCTTGTCCTTGGACTTCTCCAAAGGCACTAGCTTTGGATGGTGCAGCTTCAGTCTGACCTGGTCTATCACTTTTGTATTTTTAGTTTAGAAATAACAGCAGGAAACTACATTTATGGCTTCTCATCACTTTGTGCAGGGCTAGGCACAGGGTAACCTCTCCTGACTTGTCTCTCAAACACTGTCATTTGAAATACAATTTCTAACTCTGCTTTCCACATTGCCCCATCAGATCCCAGAGAGGAGGCAGCAGGGAAACACCTCTCTCCACCTTGACAGCTGAGCAAGCACTGCAGGAAGGGTGAAGTCTCACCCCCTCCGGCAGCAGAGGTTCAGCTGTGGCTTCAGAGGATCCTGAGGAGCACCCTATGCACAGCAGTGCATCCCATGGGATGCCAGGGGTGGGGAGAAAACTTCCCCTAGGCCGACACTGGTGAGCTGTAGGATGTTTCTAACAGACCATGCTTTGCACCATCCACGCCTTGCACCATGTGTTGGTGTGTATGCTGTACAATTAGCAACACAGATTACTGTGCTGGGAGCTACAGCTGAGAGCAGAGGGAGCTACAGTGCATTTCCTCCCAAGCTGAGTGTTTTTGATGGACTGCAAAGATCCATTCTTAATAAAAGTAAATGTCTGCAATAAATGCAGCTTTTAACCTGCACTCCAGTAACTGCAAGGACTGAAGGTAAAAATACCACATTAAATTTTATATCGGTAATTCCACAGGATGATAATTTTAACTTGGTTTATACCAGGTCTCATGCAAACCTGTGCCTGGACAGGCACAGGGATGACACACAGGGAAGGAACAAGCAATTTCTGCTGTAAGCCAAAGGAATGTGCAGGGGTGCAGTCAAGTAGATAATGTGCCTGTTCTTCAGCAGCTGAAGGAGATTGCCCTTCCCTCCCCTACACCCATTGCTCCCAGCTGCAGAAAAACCCTGACCTGTCAGCATTTGCAGCCCTGCCTCCAACTCTTGACTGCTGCAGAGCTTTCTATCTCACTGATCTATATTCCCAACAGCTGTATGTGGAAAAGATAGAAACTTCTTGTGATCTTCTCTGTCTTTTCTTCAGATGTTGTCCAGGAAAGCTCGTTTGTTTGGGAATATCACATTGTTAAACAAGAGGGAGGAGATACCTTTCTGTCAGTAATATGACTATTTTCCCCTCTTTCTCTGTGCACAGCAGGGCAGTCCTTTGACTGTGACCGCTCAGAGATGATGGTCTGAGGAGTAGGTGAGCAAGAAGAAAAGCACTGTCAGATCTGGAAGCTAAGCTTTAAACCTGCCTGCTCCTCCTGGGGAGTATTCAGGGACATGAGACATTACACATCTCTTCATCGTGAATACCAAAGCAGCACCGCAGAGTACATGAAAGGTAAGAGTTTAGTGAAGCAGACAGTAGGAATTTTTTGCTAATAAAAGCATTGAGCCAATATTCTCTTCATGCCTGTATGTGATTGCCTAATGACCTCTCATGGTGAACACCCATCTCACCATTGCTCAAAGAAAGGTCAGGATAATTTTTATCTGCGGCACAAAGTTCTTTTACAGTGATTTGCAAACCTCTTCTCTTTTCTTGCCAATTGCTTTGGGGATTGAAATGAGAAGCTGCTTCTCTGAGGGACTCTTTTGCCCGTTTTGACCCCAGGAAGAGTATTTCTATATAAAACTCTTGAGATTGTCCAGCCAACAGGATGTAAGTAGACAGGCCTATTTCCCCAAATCAATCATTGAAGAAAAAAACCCCAAAACAAATATCTGTGCTAGCTGTGGGAGCCAAAAATGGGATTCATCCCACCTAATTTCAAACCCCAGTTTATCTTCACCTCATTAAGGTGCCTCTGGTTATTTTAATGTGCTACCCTGTGTCACATCTGCCAAAATACCTCACATACTTCAGGTCATCTAAGGTGGCATTAGATGACTATTTTAGTCAACCAGACTTAGGTGTAGGGAGTAATTCAGTAACAGATTAAGATACCTAAATGCCTAGATTCAAACATTTAGACACAGGTGTCTCTATGGGTGCTGGATGTCTGACATCCCATGGTGTCAGGAGAGATGTGTCCAGTACGGTTGAAGGTGTGGAGATGTGTCCAGATATAAATGTAGTTTGTGGTGGCTTCAGTGGCTCTAGGGTCCACTGATCAGTTCCAGTTTGTTCCTTCCTTGTAGACATCTGCATTTAGGTGTCTTAATCCAAAATTTATCTAGTTTCTGAAAGTTAGGTTTGACTTGTCTATTTTGTACCTGACACTAGGGTGAAGTTTATCATGCCCTACGTGTACTTGCTTCTTCTGATTTTAAAATGAGTCCAGAAAAACAAACTCATGTCTAGATACCTACAATGCCCTTGTGAATCCCACACTTGGTTGCTCTCGCCTATTTGCATTGGGCAGTTCTGTGTTGTCCAGTGTTCCTGGTAAATAGTACATTACATTGCAGAGGAAAGAGTTGCCTTTTTGAAAGTGAAACTCAAGTTTCCTGGGTAAAAAAGATGAGATTCCTGGGCTTGTTTCAGCCTCCTCTTCAGGTTCCAAGTTAGGAACTTACTAACTTTTCAGTGTCTCACTTCTCCCAAATGTCCCACAGCTTCCCCGCCAGGGGCCAGAAGACAACCAGACATGCAAAGCAACTTTCCTGGGATAAGGCCAGCTGATGGCAGGATACAGGCTCCTCACACTCCCATCACCCATACCCAACCACTGCCAGATGTTGTTTCTCAGGGAAAAGTGAGCAAAAAATTTCAGTACCTCACATTTGAATAAATTAATGTTTCCCCCCACCATAGTTCCTTGAGTGGTTTACTTTTGCCAGCTATTTTATGTTTTAGACATTTTCAGAAGCAGTTTAAAAAAGGTGAAGAAAATTCAAACACATTTTCTGCTTGAAAGCACTCCCAAGAAGATTGATCCTGAGGTATTCAAAGAGAGATTTGTGAGTTTCCCCTATGTGAAGCAGTGGTACAGTGAAAAGTGTACACAGATACAAGAGGGGTGAATGTGTTTATGTTCTGGACTGTAAAAACATGGATTTCTAAAGATGCAGTCTCTTGTTAGAGGTGGTAGCCCCATACCATCACCTCCTTGCAGCACAGAAAAAATTTAACTCTCCTTGATAGAACTGAAAGTAGTTGCAACATCCAAAACAACATTTAGTGGCATTTGTCACTGCATAGATTTTGTGTCCCTTGCCCTGGAGCCATTGTGCCAGCCAGGGACACTGGGAGATGACAGCCTTCCTTCAGTGGCACCACTTTGTACCTGAGATATGCATGGCAAAAAAAGTTGGTTCATTTATTTAGTCTACTTTCCTGCAGAGTAAGAATTCATGTATTCACAGACTCATGCTGTCCTTCACTCCTCATATGACTTTTGGACTGGCTGATTTGTTTCAAACAGACCTGATGGAGCACAAGAAAAATGGGTGCAAAGGCTTGCAGGTGTAGTGGAAATGTGTAAAAGACAGAGAAGTGAGACCCTAGTTGTGCTCTTATGAGACAATGAGAGCTGAATACACAATATAAAAGTTTTGATGCTGGGGAAAAAAACTTGTGAGACCTGACAGCTTCTCAGACACCAGAATCAGGCAGTTACAGGTCACCAGTGTCACTGGTCTATAGAAAACCAAGCATCCAAGCTCAGGAAACTACCTGAGGCTGTTCCTGTGAATGCTGTGATTGACTTTGTGCCCTGCCCCATGGGAGCTGAAGGAGGTGCAGCAGCCAGTCTGGGCATGGGTGGATCTCTGCTGGTTGGCTTTCACATCGTGGAAAATGGCACATTTCTTTTTGCAGGTGGTTTCAGGCCTTTCCACCTGCACGTCTCCAGCCTGTGCTGAAGGCCACCCTGCAATAGCAATTGTACAGCGCTTCATTAAATAATTTGCCAGAGGATCCAAATCAAACAGAGTTAAAACAAGGAAACACCCTTTTACCCTTGCAAACGTGTCTCAGTGCAGCAGAACCCCATCAGTGTCTGCCACAGGTGCTTTGCTGGCTGCTCCAGGCTCAGGAGTAGCAGAAGGGGTCCTACAGCAGACTTGCTCCTCAGATGCTGAGAGCAGGTCATGGTGTTTTCAGTCACTGCACTGGGGTGGGAAAGGACATCATACAAACAGAGTCTGTGCTGTATCCTGCCCTCTTCCCCCTCTCACCATCTGGGTGCCTTAATGAAAAGAGAGGGAGCTGGTAGGAAAAACACAGTATTCTTCAAAATCCAGACAAAAATAGTTGATGGCGTCTGCACCTTTTGTTGTTACTAAGAGCAAAAGAAAGGGGAAATTATTCCCAGTGTCTTCTTGGAGCCTGATGATTATTTTTTTTTTTAATTAAATTCATCAGCAATGACAGTGCTGTCCTTGAGGAGGTGTTCTTTTGAAGGATAGCACCCTGGTGACAGCAGGTAGAGCAGTAGCTGCATGCCCCTTCTCACTCAGGTTTGCTTAATGAGCCAGAAGAACTTGAAAACCCTGGCGAGAATGGGACCCCCAGGAGCAGCCGAGGCCAGCCTCGCCTCCTGATCTTACCTTTCTTCATTTGGCCTGACATTTTTGTTGCAGATGTGTATCCTGTATCAGGGAGTTGAGGGAATGAAACTTTATGGAGAGTGAGTGAGCACAGACAGAGTACCAAAGGAAAGATGTGAAAAATGGATGAGTGAGGCCATGTGAGTGGCAAGGGCCACCCTGTGTAGGTGGTCAGGACAAATGTGCACAAAGAACAGACAAAGAAAAGGCAATTCCCTCCTTCCTTCTCTATCTTATGTGGAGTTAGTGGCCCCACTTCTGATATTGCAGAGAAACGAGAAGAAATACTAAGTGGACTTAGTGCCCAACCTTGGCGAGTAGCAAGCATGGGTGGAGTCCCACTTGCAGAGATTTGCCTCGGACTGTGGTTTACCATTTGCAAGACAAGGTCCCAGAAAAACAGCTTGCATCCCTCCCCTCATTGTCCTGAGATCTCCTATCTCAGCTTCTGTGTATGCACAGGTACCTTTTTTTTTTTTTTTTTGTATAAAGACACTCTTAAAATCCCCTGTCCTGAAGTCCTGAGGGTGGTAAAATGGATTGCTGGAGGAGCTGTCCAGGAGCCGTGCAAAACTCTCTCTGGGATCTTGGAGAGGCAGGATGGAGAGCTAAGGCCAAGGGCTGAGTACTGTAAGTTTAGTACTTATTATACAAGTAGATGCTCCTGCAGACTTCCAAGCTCTGCTTGCCAGGCCTTCCTATCAGCCTACCTCCATTTCCTCACCTCCCCTGCCTCATGGGGGCATCCTCCCCTTGATGCTGACAGGCTGCAAAGTCTCCAAAGGAGCTAGGTCCTCTCCCCCACTGCCTCCTCAGCCATTATACTACTACTTAGGTGATTCTGAAGACCCTACATCCTTCCCCTGCATCCCTCTGGATGTAGGGGTGTGTAATGGAGGGCTGCTCCCTTTCCAAGCTGCAATCAGCCTCCATCTGATTCTCCGCCACCCTGCCTTTGGCCATCTGCAGTCTGAGACCAAGTGAATTTTCCAGTGACTGGGAGGACTGTAATGCAGAGCACACCATTCCTCTCTCCCTGACTTACTGGGTGTGGTTTTCAACACCAAGATCCTCAAGTTTCAGTTTCTCCAACTCAAGTCCCAAGTGCTGAGATGCAAAGATGCCCAGTATGTCTGACAGTCTGACATTAA
Organism: Cettia cetti; assembly: GCA_013401135.1. NCBI lineage: Eukaryota > Metazoa > Chordata > Aves > Passeriformes > Sylviidae > Cettia > Cettia cetti. The sequence goes on from VZUI01052803.1 coordinate 10,764, forward strand.
TTAATTAATTGATTGATTAATTAATTAATTATATGACACTGAAGCTGTGATTCTGAACCAGCAATATAATTTAAACTGGTCTGATCTCTGAAATCATGTGTGATTAACAGAAAGAATACCTAAAATAGAAACTGGAGTCAAGTTGAAAAACTCTCTGTCTTCTCCATATTCAGTTTAATAAGAATTAGCAAACTTAATATGATAAAAGAGAAAACTGTCATGCTGAACAGCTTGAGATGGTCTGGATGTTTGTGTTGGCATTTATTGCCTCCTGTGATACTCTCAGTGTTTCATTATGGCTTGCATGCTGTCATCCTGAGTTACCTTGCCAAGTAAGTACATTTCTACTACAGAGACAGCCCCTGTCCTGAGTACAGCTGCCATCATTCCCCACCTTTCTTGAGCCCACAATATGGGATAAAATTTCCATTTTTCCTTCCTTGCCAGATTATATCTACTATGTGAAATCACCAGGACTAATGTGCCTATTTTGGGACAAAATGTGGAACTGAAAGATGTTTTGCAGGCAGTCTGAGCACGGAAGAAGCAGTCCACTGCTTCTCCAGTTGCACACAGCTGATATCCCAGCATGCTGGGGAACCCTGGGGTGCTTGGCAGCCGTGTCCAGCCCCCTGCTCCTGCACCAATCCCTGTGCTGCCTCCCATCCCGCCACCAGTGAGAGCCAGCCACTGACTCCACCAGGGTTTCTCTGGATCAGGCATACCAGAGCCAGTGTGCCTACCACAGATATATGTCCCAAGAAATAAATTAGCCCCTGAAATCTGAAGAACTGATATTACAAAAGTCAGTAGGGAAATACCTTTCTTTGGACAGAGGGCAGAAATTTCACACATTTCTCACATAAAGTTAACTTCATTCCTTAGGGATCTGATGCACTTTTATATTACATTTTGAGAAATAATACTTATAAAAGATTCATCCTTTTCTGGCATAAACTGGAGTAGCTCTTATGTTTCTTACTTTAGAGATTTCAGGGACCATGGATTCTGAAGATGTTGAAAGCTTCCACTTCCACGCATGAGAGATACATTTATATTCAGATCACATTTTAACATTTTAATTGGACAGCATGAATGAAAGGATATTAATTTAATAATTAAATTTGGAATAAGAAAAGCATGTGCATTACTCGCTAGAGCCTGCTGTGTTAACCTGAACTGTTTGGGAACCAAGTGCTTACCCCAGTGCTACTGCTTCTCACTCCAGCAGAAAAACTCTGGTGCCTCAGTGATCACCAGGCTGGCTGGCAGAAGGGAGTGGGGAAGTTTCACTCCATCGGCTATGATTTTTTTTGCTGGCACATCTCTCTTGGGAAGGTGAGCTCTGGCCACTCTCAGGCTTGTTGCCTGCCTGGACACTGGAGCTGTCTTTGGGGAAGGCTGCAGGTGGCTCTTGAAATGCAGATTAGATACATCTGTAGTAGAAGTGTACTGGGAAACTGCAAAATATTCCAGACCTAAGACTGAACCACGGGAATATCATGCAGCAAGTTAGCAAGGAGCAGCTCACTGTGACTGAGGAGCAAAGCTTTGCTAATTGAGGCTGATTATTAAAGGACACAGCACTCTAGAGTAAAGTTCACCCCTGTTTGACTATATCTGTAATTAATTTTCTAAATAAATATATAACCTTCACTTTTCAGAACTGTTTTGATCCACTTTCTCCTCCAACTAACCACCATTTTCTGTTTTCTCAATGATTTTTACATTGTGTTTGGCAACAACCCTATTTTCATCACCTGGAAACTCAATATTCAGAGCAAAACCTCTCCAGCTGGCTCATGTGTCAGAGTCTGCATACCTTCAGCAAGAGAATCTGCAAAGCTGTACTGATTAAATGTCTACTTTTGCTGCTATTTAAAAAAATACACCCCAGGTGAAAGGTCCCTCTGAATGAATTTTCAGTTGGTTTGTGCTTGCAAAGGCCTGTCAGTAAAAGGCACACTTCCAAACCTGATCTGAGGGCAACTAACAGAAAGCTTTCAAACATTTTATGGAACCAGAGTTTGGCCTCTGTGTAATTCTGACAGTGGCTGGTGAGAGCAAACAGAGCAGTAGCAGAATGCGTATGTGCTCCTGCAGTGCAGTTTAAACCTCTGCAACAGGGCTCTGTGGGACCAGAGAAGAGCTTGCTTTCAATACTCAGTCCCTGCACACAGGGATTTTTTCCCCACCATATTTTGAATTGTTTACTGGCTCTCAAGGTGCCAATGTTTTCATATTTCCTATGTCTGTATCACAGAATTTGCTAAAGATTTCTAGACTGGCAATGCCTTCCATTCCTGACTACATTTCTTCTAACTAATTGGGACAGCAACTCAGGTAGTAAAGACAACTCCTCACATTTCCATGGAGATACCAGGGGCTGCCAAGGGAGAAATGCCTTCATGCACAGGCTGAGGCACACAGCAGCCTGAGACTGACAGCAGCCACCCAGGGCAGCAGATTCCAATGTACCACAGAGGCCTCTGTACTCAGGGGCAGCAGGGGCACAGTGGGAGCTGCTCAGTGTCTGAGGGTTGGCCCACTCTATGAATCGCCAGAGGAGCAACACACAAAATGACTGGCACCTGCCTTCCCTCAGGGACACCTCCCTCCAACACCTGTCAAGCAGAGCAGGCACTTGGTGAGAAGGGCTCAGGGTGGCTGCACAAGAGGGTGGTCTGTTCTGCTCTCCCATCACCTGAATCCCCTTTAGTCCAAAGCCTTCATAAAGCCCCTCCATGCCCCAGGCACACTGCTTCCCTGCAAAAAGTCATTTCAAAATTGTTCGATAAAACATTTCAGCTTTTAACCTCTTTCTCCTGCCAGTGAGAAAGCACAAATGATTATGAGACAAATAAAATATCTGCAGGTCACAGTTCATTCTGCCTGCCCCTCTGGAGGGGATGGTCACATTGGATGGAGGTAAGTCATCCTTTTTTATTGTTTGCATGTGGGACCACGTCACTCATGGACAGATTATAAGCTCTTTGTGGCAGTGTTTGAGACAACTAGTATGTATCTCTTCATGAAATCTCTGTGATACTGCAAAGAAAATGAAAAGGCAGATTGAAAAGATGCTTGTATCTCTCTTGAAAATCAAACCAATCTCTAAATGAGGATCATGTGTGTTTCAGATGCCCACAGTAGAACAGGCAAAGTGATCCACGGCAAACACCCCTCTCTGCACCTTAAAGTCCAAAATCAGATTTACTCTCTTGTGATGTAATTCACACAGGATCCAATACAATCAATGTCATCATCCCCCAAATTCTTTGTTGGAAGCCATTTCCTCTAGTCACAGTTTATCCTGTTTTCCCTGCAAGTTTCTCTTCTCCCTTATCAGGGGGCTGTGGCACAGTGCCATCCAAAGCACATGATGACTGAAGCCTCCTGAGTACCTGGAAGAATTTCAGACTTTATTTGTTTGATTTTCCTCCCATTTTCCTCGAATTTAACATTCCCTTATGGAGCACAGTCTCCTGGCCTTCCCAGCCAATCTTTTCTCTTTGATGCCTAAAGGCACCTGTGTTGACCAGCCTGAGCTGGCCCCTCTAGCAATCACAGACAGCATGACCAGAGTGTCAGGATTTTCACTGTCCCAAAATTAGCATAAAAAACTGGCATATGGACTGTGACTGTAGGCAAATGTGACCTTTTCAGAGGCTGACTTTATTTATTTATTCTGTTGCCATTTATTTCTGTGTTTAAAACAAACAAACAAAAAAGTCAGGGATGGCAGTGCACTGTCTCCTGGACCTACTAACAATAAATAATTACCATACCTCTGACTAGCAGCGCTTCTTCACCGAACAGTAATTAAGATTGCAGTCACAGCCTGGGACACAGGCTGAGTACACAGCAAGACCATCGTTAGCATTTCCAGTTCCTCTGCAATTTCACTTAGCTGGTAAAGTGCCAGACACAAGTGCCCCCATGGCTGTACATGTTTCTGCATGCTGGCATTGATGGGAGAAAAAACTGAGTGGCACACACGGCCCTGTTTGCCATTGGACCTGTACAGCACACCTCACATTATTTTGGGAAAAACCAGCTCGTGTGAGGTCTGAAAGCACACAGATGGGCATGCATGGCAATTTTTGCCTGCTCTGGAAAGCTCTCTCCCTCTTTGGCCTCAGGGACCATTTCCCTTGGCACAGCCTCCCACAGGGCTCGCTGTCAGCTGCGCTGAGTTGGACTGGAGGCCCCCCCGAGCGTACTTGAGAGGGGTTGGAGCCTCACTTCTTCTTCTCTCAGCTCCCTGCCTGCTCTGAAGCTTTCACCCAGGCAGGAGGATGGGCTTCTGTGTGCTCATCATCCTCTCCCGTATGCCCCTCTGCCTGAGATCTCTGTATCTGCAGAGCTAGATATTAATGAGTGAGAGAGAACACACCAGCTTCCAAATTAATTAGAATAAATCACCCACCAGAAGCTCAATCAGTCCTGCTCTCCCCATTTCACGGAGGAGGATGTTCCTGTGTGCCTACCTCCACATCACATACCCCAACCTCCCTTCATTTTCTCCTCATCATACGGCAGCCTACTGCCTACCCAGGTAAATAAATACTACAGCAAAGAATCATAGAAACATTTAGGTTGGAAAATATCTCAGAGGTCATTGGACAGATTATGTGTGCTAATCCAGCACTACCAAGTCACTGCTAAACACCAGCCCTTTCCTGGACAGAACCTCTTGCTCCACGTGTTCAAAGTTCACGGAGAGACAAAAGCCCTGGCATGAGGTTAATGGTGGCGTGCCTGAGCAGATCTTTCTTTTTGACAAAGACAGATCCCTGAAATTCTTTGCCATCTCAGCATCGGTCCCTGCTGTCAACAGAGGCTGCCACTGCTAAGCATGTAAAAACAATGTGTAAAGAAAAAAATCAATCATGACTTTTGCAGTATTGTCTCCCAGTTTAATAACCTCATTTAATTAGAAATCAGAGGTAACAACCATGGCAGGTAAATTTAATATAAATTCAAAAACATCTGAGATGGAAGGAATTTCAACATCTCTAACAATCTTGTTAAGATAAATGTCCCTGAAGTTCCAGGTTTCTCCCAGGTGTCTCTCCCCATACCACACAGCTCTGTCCCAAGCTAACCATCCCAGAGGACTGGCACAGGCCACTAGCACATTTTTGTGTCTGCTGCAGGTGCCCTGAGACACCTGAGCTCACAAGTGCAGGTGTAGAAAGCACACAAACCTGTGCTCATGCAGGGTCAGGAGCAGGCTGAAATGGTGACGCCATGGTCAGTCCCATCAGCCCAATCACTTGATTCTTTTTCATTCCAGAGCAAATTTATGTTCATCTAGTCAGCTGTGAATAAGAGAGGGGCTACATTTTCTGGTTTTTTAACATCAACCAAGAAACCCATGTTCTGAGAGGCAAGGATATTTGCACAGGCTTAACTTCAGTGACCTGAAACCACTACAGCAATCCCAAGAGGAACACAACATGTCAAGGTGCATCCAAAGGTTTTTGAGCCAAGCTGAGGGTGCAACAGGATTTGCACCCCTCAGGCACACTGCTGACTTTCACACATACGGAAAAGGTGGAAAAAAGCCACGCAAAGGGGAAACAACAACAGGTTTGTTTTTTTTCCCAGAGCATATCCTGCCGATGCCTGCAGCCTCCACAGTGAGGCAGGAGCAGCCCAGCAGCCCTGGAGTCTCCAGGCAGGAAGAAGCAAAGCTCAGAGTGTGTAGGGGAACATCCATTTCTGTGGGGAGACAGACATACTACACCTCACACGTGGGTAGAGCCCAGCCATGCTGCTCACTGGCCTACACAAATGGGACTTCCCAGGTGAGTGGGTGAAGGCAGGAGAGCCAAGCCTGACAAACCCAGAAGGGACACTGCAGCCCCTTCTGAAAGGTAGCAGCATTGGGGCATACAGCAGAACCCTTGGATGGGAAGTGGGGAGTGCTCCCAGCCACACAGGGAGCTTAACCAGGACAGAGGAACCCATCTTCTTCTAGCTCTTGCATCCCACCAAGCAGAGCTGCCCTCACTCCCATGCAAAATTCTGGTTCAGTCAGGACTTAACCCTGGAAAGCTTTCCTCCTCTGTGTCCCACTGAAGCCTGAGGGACTGCAACCACCTCCAAATGCATGCCAGCTCAGAGGCAACACAACAAACCCACACAACAAGCAGCACCATCTCTTCCCACATTTTCAGGAAAACTGCTCATATATCAGCACCAGCACGGTGTTTTAGATTGCTAAGCATCCTCTTGAATAACTAAACAGCGGTGAGTAATATGTATTTACATACATTACGGTCTATTCCCTCAGTGGAAGGCGATTTGTGCAGATACCTTCCATTAATGTTAAAGGGAGTCATTCACATAAATCCTGGGCACATTAATGGCCCATGAGCCTCCTCTGTGTAGTAGCTCGTGCTGCTGCATTTAGTGAGAGCGACATAAACGTGGCCAACTTAATATGCAAATAAATTCAAGTATTTACTGAGCCATAAGAGATAGTTACTAGGCACATCTCATTCATCGTTTACAGGGAAATAGATGGAGGCTGCCAGATTAAATCAGGAGATAAATGCTACAAACATTTTTTTTAAGGCAACAGGGTACTGAGTCTCCACATATACATAAATAATGATCATAAACAGTTTCTTGAAGACATCCCCTCTTCTATTTGTTTTTACTCTGCGAGTGTCTATACTACACATCTGCACAGAAGCGCTATTCGTTGCACTGCTGTTGCCTGACAGTGGCACTGGAGTCCCTTCTGTCGCTCAGACACAGAGGAGCATCTCTGCTCACTCGCTCACCACCTCCTTGGCAGCTGCACAAGCTTCAGGAAGGGAACATTCTCACCTTGAAAAGATGGGCCACCCACTACAACTCCCTTTTTCCCAGCACCAAAATGTGAATCCTTCCTTTACTGGCACCTGGTGCAGGAAAGAGAGGTGAGACTTTTTGTGCCGTTTCTTTTCACAGATGTTCTTTTAAGAATCTGCACTGGGCATTTGCAAAATTTGCCCTAACCAGGTCTATGCTTTTCTGAGGCAGAAAATAGACATCTTCTGTGGGAAACAGATCTTAAAAACGCATCAGATACTGTATGACTGAAGTCCTTCAGTTCCTGCTGCATGATTTTTAAGATGCCATGCCAAATGGATGTGTCCTCCACAAGTTATTTCGTCCTAGGGGTAATGAATGAAGTAACACTGATTCGCTTTATTCTTTCTGATGGAAATCAAGGAAAATTTCTCAATCTCTATTGTTCAATAGGATAGTTCCCATGCACATACAACCTCATGGAAATACGCAGATACATATATTAAAAGGACTTATCTACCATTAGACTCCACAGCATCTGCTGGGCTGCGATACTATTGATGGTGTGGGGTTTTTCTTAGGAGTCACCAACAAACCCCTGAAGTGATCCTGGAATCCCTGTGCTGACTCTGGGCTGGTACATCTGTCCAAGCTTTGGAGTACAGCAGTGAGTGTATGCAGGCATTTCCCTGCAGAGACAGAGTCAGGCACAGTAGCAGCTCAGCCTAAAACAAAAATTATAGCAAAGACAAAAGAAAACCTCACAATCTCTCAGGTTCTTTAATATGGAACCCCTAATTGTAATGTTGCCCTTTGAATTTGTCCTTAGCTAAAACCCCAGAGCTTTTTTTTGCTCTCTTCGGTGCCTGTCTCTCCTTTCAAGATCTCTTCTGAGTACCATCTCTGGCTAGGTTGGAAAACCTCTCCCAAACCTTTATTCCTGCCTCCAGTCATGTTTCTCTCCCTAGAGTGCCCACAGGTCTCAATGGCTGCAAACCACTGATGTATACTTTGGAAAACAGTTCATTTTACACACTGATCCTGTAAAACAAAGGTTTCAGAGAAAGCAGCTTGTGCCCCCTTGCTGCCTCCTCTGAAGGGCCTCCACAGCAGCCTGCAAGGTGCAGTGCTGATCTCATGGCTCAGGTCTGCCCATTCTGTCCCAAATCCAGGATGCTCTGTGGGGCCAGAGAGCAGCAGGTACCCAAGAGATGACTTTGGCAAGGGGTCAGGAGATGGCAATAGGGCACTCAGCAAACAAGACCAGAGGTGATCACTCACTCCCACCTTTCTTTTCTCTTGCCTTGATAGACTGAGTGTTTCAGTGACACATTCCCTCTGACTGAGTTTATAGAGTGCCTAAACACTCACTGGAATCTCTCAGGATGACAACTACCATAATTCTCAATAAATATGCCTGTGGTGTAAGACAAGGTCTTGGATTAAAAACCTACCTGTCTGTGGTGTCTTTCTTAGCAGGCAGGTAGGATGAAATTATTGGGGACCAATGCTGCTTACAGGCTTTCAGGTCGACAAGGACTTATCCTGCAGTTTGGGGACATGGTGGTTTACATGTTACTCATAGTTAGCTCTTCCTTGTGTGACACCTGCAGGAAGATGGGCTGAAACAAGAAAGCATCTCATACCTTCCCTGCACCTCCCAGCAAGTAAAATACCATACATCTTGTGGTAGCTCCCTCACACCATTGACACACAAGTGGAAGCACGGAGAGATGGAGGCAAGCATCATGGAAAGGAATTTACACAAGAGAGAGGCAGGGCAGCTCTCAGAGACTCGTCCCTCAGCAAAAGGCAGCATGTGCAGATGTCCGAGGAGCATCACAGAGGAACACAGCTGATCTTTTCAAACTACTTGAGATCACAGGGGATGCCACAAGGAACTGCCTATCACTGCACGTGCTGTGGGATGAACTTGCTGCAGTTCTCCCTGCGAAAGCAAGTCTTGCACAGGTGCCAGCAGAAGTCCAGCAACTGAGCAGCTGCTACTCCCTGGCACCCTGTGCTGAGGTGGGAGCAGTGTACAGAGCCAGACACTGCTTCAGGTGCAGCAGCAGTTCCTGCTGTCAAGGAAAGTACATCTCTACCAGCATGTATCTGGGGTAGAGCTAAGGCAGGTGGCCTTAGCCAGCTGCCCATCTCCTGAGTCAGGACCTCAGGAGTGGTGGCAAGGAAGGTGGGCAGTGCCTGCATGCAGGGCAGGGTTAACAGAGGATTGTGACCTTGGGCCTCCCCCTCCCTGTATCGAGGGCAGCCCCTTCCCTGCTGCTCCAGCTGCAGCAGAGCTGTGAGGGCACCCAGCATCTGTGAGTGGGGCAGGTGAGGAGCAGACCCTCTGTGAGGAGCAAGGAAACCAAAGCACTCTGAGCAATTTAGGGGACAGCTCTGGGTGCTCCAGCTCATCACACCTGTCACAAATAAAGAAAATGCCAGCCAATACTCCTGGGAGCCCCGTGTATGCAAATACTTGGAGCAACAAGAGCAACATCTGGTCCCTGTGAAAACTTTTGTCATCTGACATTTCAGATGCCGAGAACACCGGCACCACTGCACGTGCCAGAGAAGAGGAGCAGGAAACCAGACACTTATTCCTGGCTGCACTGCCAAGTGATGTTGGAAAGGGAACCCCATCCTTTGTGTCTCACCCCCAAAGTGAACAGAGCAACAAACTCTTACAGAGGGAGAGGGAAAGGCTAGCATTTATAGCACCATTTCTTCTGTAGGATGAGAATCACCCTTAAAGATGAGGTCAGTATAAACTGCAGGGCTACAGCAAACTGCTCCCTTCAAGAGGAATTATTCATCCTTCAGTGGAATATAATTACACATCCAGACTCTCTCTGGGCAATCCTTTATTCAAGCCAAATTTACAATATTTCCTAAAGGGAACAGTCAGTCTTAATGAATGACTTACAGGTTCATCATCTTTAATAAGACTTTATTAAAAAAATAACATCAGAAGTTCGGAAGTTTAATAAATTTTAACTCCACCTTCACTGCACATCACCTTTTCTTTTGTTAACTTCTTCATTCTCATCAATAGAAGAACTTGGTGCAAAGATGCTAACTTAGATTATAAATTCTTCTCAATTTTATTATCAATAGCAAATCAGCCAGTACCTTTAGTGCACCAATATATCATGATTGTGTTCAGCAGAGCAATGCGTAATCTCCTGACACACAATTTTGAATCAAGTTTCTTTTCTAATATACAGCAAAATAAAGAGAAAATTTTGCTTCCTTTGTATACAGGAAACAAATTCCTCATGAGGCAACTTGTTATGACAGAATTAATACATGTAATTAATTCTTCCCTCCAAGGTGAGCCTTGAATATTTTTCTTTGCATAAGAAAAGCAATTATTGTTCATTCTCACTGTGGAGAGCCATCACCTGTTAAACGCTGTAGCTGCTCTTAATGGTCAGCCAGAGAACTCAGCTGGGAGTGTTTTAATAAATAAAGCTGACTCCTCCTTTGCACCATTTTAAAGCTGTAGAGAAAGAAGTAGGGTAGGATTTTAGGGTATTGGGGTATATTTTCTCATTGTTACTTTTTTACTTAGAGACATCATGTGGCCATCCAGTATAGTTTATGAAAGTGAACTAAAACCCCCTGAAGAAAACAGGGCTTTGTTGACTTCAGTATTACCAAATACAAACATTTCATTTATTTCAATTCTCAATAGAAATCGTTGTTGTCTTGCTCTCATCTACCATTTCCTGAAGGTCTTCCTTACCTCAAAATGTGCTTTTATCTCTTTTATTTACTTGCCAGGTGTGTGTGGGTTCCCTGCCATTTGCAGGAGGAGGGCATGCCTCTGCCTCCAGCTGGAAGTACCTTGGGTGTTTCCAAGGTAGTGCTAGGAATATGGGCTAGCCTTAGTGACGTGAGTTCAGTTCTCTGCAGGGAAGGAGCCCACCAAGAAGTGGTGATGCTGGGGAATTCAAATCATAGAACCATGGAATATCCTGAGTTGAAAGGGACCCACAGGATCACTCAAGTCCAGCGTCTATGATTGAACCTAAATGAGTTAAGTTATCCCATATTTTACTATTGAGTTTGAGCTGGCTCCCACCAGAGCTGTGTGCTGAGGGTGTCCTAGGATGCTGACAGGCACCAGCATGGCTAGGGATGAGGAGGATGGATACATCCCCCCTGAGGCCAGCCCATGTCCCAGCAGAGAGGCCCTTGCCCAAGTGCCTCACCACAGCAGGGCTGGCTGGGGGAGAGGGCAGGAGCCCAGCTGGCAGGGCTTGCCTGTCTCCTGCTACCAGGGTGTGGATGGACAACTGTTCCACACCCCACTTCCTCGTTCACCCCACAACCTGACCTCTCTTGCTTTTTTCCTTTTCTTTAATATTACCTAAATTTGAGGGAGGGAAAGCTGTTGAGGAGACATCTGTGCAAGGTCACATCTCAGGCTCTCAGGTTCTATATCATGTTTCTCTTTAAAAAACAAAAAAAAAAGTTTAACAAAACCCCAAATCTTTGTGTTGTGCTAAGGCAATGGCTGAGGGAAAAGCATCCTATTGCAATATCTTCTTTCTAGGTCCCATAGCCACCGTCAAGCACCTGTGCAGTCATGTCTCAACCCTGCAGGTGAGAAAACTCATGGCAAGTCACTGAATGCCCAAGAAAGAAAATTGCCATTTTCTACCCACCCTTTCCCACAAAACACCAGGAAGTATTTGACTCAAACATTTCCAATAGGCAAAATAACAGAAACATCAGAGTTACTGCGCTCACCAACAAAGCTTTTCTCAAGGTACACCTTCTGCAGTGTTCTGATTTAATTCAGCACATGTACTTTTCCTGTTGGTAGATTTTTTTTCCCAGTCCCTCTTTCACACTCAATCACTGAAAAACTCATACCCCTGGCAAGTCTTTCTAATCTAAAGAGCAGGTGCACCAGCTAACTTTTATGATGGGGCAGAAGGGCTCTGTCTGAATGGGAAAATCAGTGTGACATCTGAATTAAAATACAAAGTCACCTGCAGCCAGAAAGAACTGGGAGGCACCTCGTCTAAATAAAATTACAAAACCTGAACTTGCAAATCTCCAAGCCACGTCCTTAGCTGGTGTCAGATGAGGCTGGAGCTGGGGAAGTTATGCTGATTTACACCACTGGCTGATTGAACCTGGTGTGCTGAGCTGCAGCAGGGACCGGCAGCACTGTGGGGTGGAGGATGCTGTAAGCACTTCTGTAGCACAAAGACACTCTTTAGATTCAAGCCCTGCTCCCACAAAAAACAACATCCCTTTCTTTGCTTTACTTCTCCCATTGTGCCTTTATTCAATTTGAAACGCCCTTGGTCTGTCCTTGAGAAAAGCGTCTTCAGAAGGCTCTTTGAAATAAACCCAGGATTAAACAGCAATCCCCCTCCAAGCCGAGCATTCAAGCAACTTTCCTTCTGCAGCTCACCAGGTTAACTTTATTCCTGCCACCAGCCCCGCATGCACCAAATCCAAAAGCAACTTCTTTCTGCCAGACCGCTGCTGTCAGACGAGCCCCAGGCAAAGCAGCCAACCCCCACAGCCATTCACCAGCGATGGAAAAGTGGAATTACTCACTGAACCACGCCGGGCTTCACCCTCTGTCAGCAAACGGTGGGTGCGGGCTGGGGCGGCAGCGGGGGCTGGAGGGCTAGGGAGGGACCAGCAGGGCTAGCCAGGTGCCCGCAGGCATTGCATCCCTGTGCTCCGTCCTCCCTCAAAGTTAGCTTTAAAACACCTGAAAAGACAAACATGAACAACTCTGCTGAAGTGTGCTCCTCAGTGTCTCTCAGAAGCTGGAAGCCTGTTGGTCTTGAAGGAAAAATCCAGTCTGCAAACAGTATTGCTCCCTCCAGTTTTCAGCTAGGCATAAAAATCCAACTTAACATCTGCTTTGAAGATATGAGGAGATTGCAATTAAACTCACTGCTCTATGAACTATACTAAAACCCCAGAACACGTGACATGTATATTGTCTGCTACATATATTGCAATATAAGTTGCTTTTAAAATGGAAGAGACATTTACCTTGGCAGAAAAAAAAAAAAAAATTTAAAAAAAAAAAAAAAAGACCACTTAGATTCAGGTTTGGAAAAGCCTGAAGCCACACTGCATGCAGAGTGCTCTGTAGTCAGAAGTCTTCACTAACTCACACACACCCACACAGACACACAGACACGCTCCCGCTGCCACGCAGCGCATGCCGGCAGCACCGGCTGATCTCTGCCTCTCTCCCCACAGGAACTGCTCCCAGGGCTCTGGAAGGATCTGCTTTAGGGAAGAGAGTCTGCAGCTGAGGAGCTGCAAAGTTATCACAGACAGACAAGCAGAACAACAACTGCTCTGACAAGGCTCAGTGACAAACACCAGGCAGAAAAGAAGAAGAAAAAGAAGAAGAAGAAGAAAAGAAGAAGAAGAGGAGGAAAAAGAAGAAGAAGAATGCTTTCCCCTTACCTATTGCTTAGGCTAAGACACTGAGCAGAGTCTTTAGAGAGCCTGGGCATTGGGACCCAAAGGGTAGAGGACTTTCAGCACAGTCACAAGGACCCAGCAAAAACCATCTTCTCCCTGTCTTTTAGCAGTGTAAGTCTCCAGCAGCTCAGCTCTACAGCTGCAAACATCTCATTAGACTAATGCATTCAGCACAGGCAGAAAACTCAATTTACCATAGCTACAGCAATGAATTTCCATTACGATGACAGCTTCAACCACATCATGTCCGGATAAGCAGCCAACCACTGCCTTTTAAAGAACACACGCATTCTACACGCAGAAAACGAGGCCTGCGTGGCGGGTTCCCTTTCCCTTTGCAACTACATCGAGAAGAAAAATTGCCATTTCTTTTTATTTGGGAAATTCTGCAACCTGAAAGGTAAAGACATTTGGACTCTTCCTGCACCCTCTCCCCCTCCTCCCAAAACAGCACTGTCTTTTGCAATACAGCGCATTGGGCTGCAGTGAGAAGAAGGGGTGTTTGCAACATTTCTGGTCTCACTACCCCTCCTCTGTTGCCATGGAAACCGGACTGTAGCATCAGCCCTTTGTCCCACTCCTGCAGCAGCCTGGCCCGATGCTGAGCTTACATGATGTGCCACGGATGGGAAGGACCAGCCACTTCGGTTTAGATAATTTACATGGAAATTGAGGGAACAGTGCCTGGCATCTTTCTGCCAGCAACACTGAGGGTTTGTGTATAGTGTTTGTGTACAGTGTTGGTCACACACACACATGCACCTGTACACAGACTCTTGAAGTCGGCTCTGTGGAGAATCTTACAGGTACGGCCAGGCAAAGATATTCATTATATATATAGATTATATAATCAATTATGGCTGCCATGCTGTCCCACTTGGGCAGAATGCAGGAGCGGCTTTTCATTGAATTTGCAGTCACTCATCACTAAAAGTACCAGTTATTCACTTGTTTAGCCAAACACTAGCACCTCTTACCTAAAAAAAAAAAAGGCAAAAAATAAACCCCCACAAAAAATCACAAAAAAACCCCAACCCCAAAACCAACAAAAAACCCCCTAAACAAAACCAAAAAACCACAACAAAATTCTGTAGTACACATGATAAATATCGGTTGTAATAATCCTGCCATGCTCCATTGACTGCGGCAGATCAAATTATCCCAGCAAAGAGGTTTGTCACAGTTGTTTGTGAGCGTTGCACAGCTCCCCACTGCCCACTTCACACACTTACATACACTGTTACTCGGTATTCATGGCAAGCCAAATGTGCTCCTCACCTCTCTTTCTTTCCAGTCCCATGAATGCCCCACCAGACCGGCTTACAGTCATGGCCATAATTCCTGCTGGTTTTGTGGACCCTGCGCGCTGGTTTTGTGATAGTTGGTCTTTCTGGGGTTTAGGGGAGTAACTTCTGACTTGACACCACAAAAAAATGAGATAAACATTAAGTCTGTTTTATTTACCAAGGAAGAAGAGGAGAAGCAGGAAAGCAAAGATCCTGGGCTATTTGGCAATAAGGGCCAGGGCTTTGCTGGTCCCCTTCCCTGTCAGTGGGGAGAAAGGCAAGCACCTGCCCACTAGTGACTGTGAGCAGGCAAGATGCTCAATCTCATACCAACAGTCCCTTGCAAGCACAAGGTCAGGAGGATGGCCACAGTATTATTTGTTTCTTAGAGTCATGGTCAGAGAAAAAAAATCTCTGCATTTAAAGAAAAAAAAACGAGGTTTGCTAGATCCAGGAGAAACAAGGTGGCATTAAGTCTCTTTTTTGGGTTATTTGGCTTTGGGTTTTTTTTGTTTTTTTTTTTTTTTTGTTTGTTTTTTGCTTGCAGTGCTACAAGCTTGACAGATATTGTAGGTGTGAAAAATATTTTATCAGCACAGAACTGGAACAACTGTTTTCTGTCTTCTGTAACTGGCGTATGAAACTCGTGGTGCTCACAAACAGGCTAAAATAACAAAGCACACAAATGCTTTTCATCCCAGCCTTCATCCTGGCAAAGATCTGTAATCCCACATTTTCCCTGTTCTCTTTTCTTTTTTTTTTTTTTTTTTTTTTTTTGGACAAAATCAGGGTCAGTGGGCCAGCACTCATGGATTTCCTTACCAGAGTAAAACAGAGGGAACTGGACCACCACGCAAATTCCTGTTTTAAGTTCCCTAAAGGGACAAATGGGAAAAAGCACTAGTAATTATGAAAAATTGTGACAAAATCCTTTTTAAAGCCTCTCTTCTCTTGTAACCCATTTAAAATTTTGAGCATGAGTCTTACCCATCCCTGTCATTTTACATTGCCTCTGCAGATCCATTGCTGCTGTGGCTTGTCACACCCAGTGCTGTTGTTTGTGTCACACCATGTTACCAATGTCATCTAGCACGGGCAGGCTGGCACAACCTCACAGCATGGAGGCATCAGCTGGGGCCCCTCACAAAAAATATCATATTGCTACAATGCAACACAAGAGCAAATTGTTGGGGGGCAATGGGGAATTTTGCTTTCTCATCACGGTATAATTTTGCAGCCAAAAACCAAACCAGACCTCAAACCAGCCAATTCCCCACTGCTTTGGGAGCAAATGTTGCACAGTGAAGGATTGCAGAGTTCCTTGGAATATGCTCTTTCCAGGGCTTGTTTGACAGCCTTGAATTTAAAGTTTAATTTAAAGAGTTGAATTTTGGTTTAAAATGTACAGCTGGTCTAGAGAGCGGCTTAAATCACAGCAAAAAGCAAGGGTTGATGAGATAGTGTTGGGGAAATGGTTTGAAGTGTTTATATCCTCTGTGGAGTCAAATGCAAGGCTCATTCCTTGATCTCAGGCTTCCCAAGAGGGGTAAATATGGTTGAGCCAGAGACAGAACTGAGGGGAAAGTTGTGTCCTGGATGGTGCAGGGGAACTTCTGCCTGCCTGTGTTCCTGTGTCATGTTGACACAAATGTCACGGCCACCTGAGCAGCCATGGCCACCCCCTGGTGGCTTCAACCCAAAGCTGGCCCTTCCATAGAAAGCTGTTTCACACCACCCTCCCATGTGCCAGGGGGACAAGCCTGACTGTGGGGTGAGAGGAAGAGTGGATGGAGGAGGTAGGGGAGCTTTAAATTGTTGCCCAAGTAAATCTGCTTACCAAACACCAGAAATGTTGTTGGGCAGTACAATCACTTGCCTCATTTTGAAATGAAAGTGAAAAGGTTGATAAAGTGGCAGTGGGGAAAAGAAAATGTCGTGTTTGCATGAGGCACTGGTTGTCACCCAGCCTCAAAACCACTGAAGCACTTTATTCTGTAGGCATAAGGTTTTCAGATGAGGATGGCATTGCAGAGAAATATTAAGGATCTCTGCACAGAGAGGCAGGCAGTAGCAGAGCAAGGAGCACAGCTGAGGCCTCCTGCCTCCTGTTACTGCTTCTCCAACTATTGGAGCCACAGATCACCAACAATCTCTAAAATTATTATTGTTTTTAATGCAAATCCTATTCATGCTCTTTTCGCCAGTGTCCTGATATTTGTATTTCACCTATTTTGTACTGATTATATTTCAAACCTTCCTTCCGCTGCTTGTCTTCACAGCCTTTTCTGAGGAGGAACAGATCCTTGACATGGAAGTGAAGCTTTTGAGGCAGGTGATGGCACGGTGAGGGACAAAGGACCAGAGCTTTAATGGCCTGCCAGGAGGCAGGCTGAGATACAGGATTTGGACACGGGGCAATCCACACAGCAATGGGGAAAAGCCCTTATCCCCAGGGTAATCTCTGCCACTCCCCACAGACACCTTGGAAGAGGCTAAAAGAGGGACTGAGCCCCCAGCTCTTGCCCAAACCATTTCAGACAGAAGACAAACCTGGCCCTGGTCTGGGCTCTGCCAGGGAGAGATGAGTATCACACAGGGACCATGCTGGATCCTGGCCTTGAGCCATTGCCCCTTCCCAGCATGTGGCTCCCTGGCACTGCCAGCCCTGTAGCCCTGTGCTGGGCATGATGGCACACATCACTCTGCCACTCTCCATCTACCACCAACATTAATGAACTCCCACAGATCATCATTTTATTTCAAGCATTACCCCATAATTTAAATAATTTGATTCTTTAAACAATTACATTCAATTACCTTCAGACTTCCATGAAATCAGAAAGCATTAAGAGTAAGTGAGAAAGGAAATTAAATATCCCAAAACAACATAAATGTGCGCAAGCCAACCTGCTATTTGGGCAGATGATCGGGGAGGGGATGGAGCTTGGAGCATGTCTTTGCACCTGGCTGCAGGGGTGACGTTCACCCTGTCAGTCACTGCAGCACAGAAGACATCAGCAGGTATTTTGGGGCAGCTGCCTGCCCAGGTGATGCCCTGTATGTGATTTTTCCCTGCATCTTTATTAGGCACTTCAGTTTAACAAGATTTTTACCTATAAATCTTTCCGGATGATGAATCAATCCCGTGACACCCGCCCCGACCCTCTTCAACCCTGACACACTTGCACAGACACCGTTGGTTAAGTTATGATGGAGTCCGGTTTAAGGGAATGAATTTAAACAATTACCTTAATTACTAGAGCAGTATCATCTTTCAAGAAAGAGGGTCTCCAGGGAGGACAGCTGCTGAGAAGTCATTTAGACGCATGAACCTTTGAAAACAGCGGTGAGAGGAGCTGCGACTCCTGCCCTGGCTGCAATCACTCCCTGCTCCCACCCCAGCTCCCTCCAACTTGCCCAGCAAAGGAGGCGATGCGGGATGGCAGCGCTGGGGCAATCTAGAAAGCCCCAGGCTGCCAGGATTCAGACCACCCGATAGTCAGGCCCTGCCCAGCCCGGTCCTGGAGGTCGCCTTTTGTTTAGGCTCGTTGCTACGCGGGAGTAAAGCCGCAGAGACTTCAGATGCGCTCCAGCAGTCAGCTCAAGGAGGATGAGCTGAAAATAAAGCACATGCCTGAGGCAATGAGAAACCCCAAATTTGAGCCTGGCAGCAGCCGAGATGGGCAAGGGGTGGCAGCAAACAGGAGTCCCATCCTACTCAGACCCCAGCCCTTGCCCACTGGGCACTCCACAGCCCCCTTTGCCCCCGGGATGGGCTCCGGACCGGCTCTGCCTCCTCCACCCG
Source organism: Cettia cetti (assembly GCA_013401135.1). Taxonomy (NCBI): domain Eukaryota; kingdom Metazoa; phylum Chordata; class Aves; order Passeriformes; family Sylviidae; genus Cettia; species Cettia cetti. The sequence continues at coordinate 29,145 of VZUI01052803.1, forward strand.
GCGCAGCAGCCCCGGCAAGGTCACCCAGATACCTCCCTAGCCCAACTCTCTGCTCGCTTGAGGACATGATTATTTCCCAAATCACTAAACATCAGGAGCAGCTTTGTAATTTGCTTGGTTCTTTATTACATTTATTGATTTTAAAATATTTTAACGGCTCGTTTATTGCTGTGTTAAAGAGCTCAGAAAGGCAATAAAGTCACACAGCATCCTTAGTGATAAAAGAAATAATCCCTTTAGCTGCCGAAGTCGTGCTTTCTCCTTCCCTTCTGAGCTTCTTTCAAGCAAAAAACCCTGAGAGGAACTGCAACCAAAAGGGCAAGTGCCTGGGCAAAATCCCGTGCACCCAGAGTGGGTAGGTAGAACAAAGTGAAATAAGCTGTAGCCAAAACAGCAACCTGCTGCAGCTTCAAAGCAACCTGCTGCAGCTAAAAAACAAAGAAACCTTATTCATTCCCGAGTTTAATGTGCTTGACACATGTGGTCATTTGTTAAATGTTTGTTTATACAACTGAGGTGACTTCCTATGGACAATCTCTCTCTGGCCAGTGTCATCAGTGTTATAAATATTAGTAATCAAATTTTTGATTAAAAATTAATTTATTGAAATTTTGACAAAGATCAAGAAAATAAAATAAAAAGTGAAAAGCCACATTTAAAAGAGCAACAGCCCTGAACCCGGGATTAGGACTGTGTGAACAGGGTTTCAGCCTTGGCAGCGTTTCCCCCAGTTCACAAAATCCATCTCTCGAGCTGCAGTTTTTATAGTTTTCTGGCTGCAACTGCTGGTGTTGGAATTTCTTGCCTTTTTCCATATTCATTGGGATTTCTTTTTCTTGCCACCTGTGTTTAGAAAGGTTTTCCGGGGATCAACAGATTTATGTGGAATAGGTTGGTTTTGGACAGA
>VZUI01052804.1:0-20679 GCA_013401135.1 Cettia cetti
AGGGCAGTCACACAGGGCTGTCCCTCAGGTGTCACAGACAGGGCAGTCACACAGGGTTGTCCCTCAGGTGTCACAGGGCAGTCACACAGGGCTGTCCCTCGGGTGTCACAGACATTGGGACTCACTGAAGGCTTTTCCTTTGGATGTAACACTGTGGCACATCCTCCCCGGGGAAGATGCCCCAGGCCAGGCTCTGCCGCGTCACCCACGCGTTATGGCAGGTGTTTGTGGCTGGACACTGAACTGTCAGATACCAAGCAGCACCTGGCAGGAGGTAACAGCTCTGACTGCTCCTTAACTTAACGGGACAAACCGGCCAAGTTTTCAGTCTGCAAAGGACAGCCCCGATTTCCAGCGAAGTGAACAGCTTGGACATGGATCGGGTTACAACAGCCACACGAATTTGCACCACAATGGAGCCCATGCAGATGGAACAGCTCTCTGACACAAAATTCATCCGGGAAGGGAGGAGAGAAAACAGTAGAACGAACTCAGGAAAAACAGAAGCTGTATTACTTCACAGAAACACAAAACCACATAAAACTCCAACAATAGCCACTACCAAACAAACCCAAAGGTGGGAAATTATCCTTCCACATCTAGGAGAGCAGCCACATGACCTCGGAAGGCTCAAGAGACTCTGAATTCAGTTCTTAGCCACTACTCCTCAGCCTAACCTCCTTCAACCCGCTTTGTAAGATGCAGAAATCCCAAATGGCTCCTATTTTGCAGTCCCCAGATCCTCCTCCAGACCCGGCATTCCCTCAGAGCTGCCTCCCAGCAGTAATTAAGAAAAGCAAACCTGTTCATTACACAGGCCAAATTATTCATTCATTTTTCCAGGGATCCACACATCTAATGCACGTGTACTCCTCAGTGCTGCGAGATCAGAACTGATAAACTTGAAAATTCCTGTTCAAAAATTCCCTCTTTCTGCCACAAAATTCATGCAAAGTATTCAATGACAACTCTACTTGCAGCAGCTTTTAGTTTTGAAAGAAACAGCTCCTATCTGCTTGCTGGAGCAGCACAGCAACAGCAGAATTAGGCAGTCCAGTATATTTCAAACAATTTGACCTACAAATGAATGTCGAGGCCAAGAGGATGTTTTTCTTAGTGGAAGAAATACAAGCATCCTGGATTTTGTTTTCCTGCTAATAGGTATAAAGAAGAATAAACAGCTGCTTTTTGTTTTCCCAAAAAATATTTGCATTAAGGAGATCTCCAGATTCATTTTGAAATTGATGTCACATCTTTTTTCAAATGAGGACCAGCTGTTTGCTTTGCTTGTTTATAGCAGGCCATGTTTCAGGGATTTTTTGTTGTTTGTTTATTAAGATGTAGGACCAGAGTCTCACAGGCAGGCTGCAGTTTTGGGGTGGGGAGTGGATCCCAGCAGGCAGAAGGTCCATGAATGTCACCACCATCCTGCCTCCTGCTGGGATTTGTGCAGGGGTTGACACCAAACCAAGCAAATTCAGGGATATTCCATGAATCCAAGTGCTGCGAGGTAGCGTTACCTGCACCTCAGGCATTTCCCAAACCTGCTGGCATGGATCACCCACCTACAGGAAAGAGCACTCAAAAGGGTTCGTGGCAGGCACTACCCCTCTCTAAAATGAGGGTCTATAAACAAAGGAAGCAAACAATGATGTCAGTTGACATCTTAACGGCCCAACAACATCAGATTCATGTGCAATTAATAACAAGGCTTTTGATCCTGCAATCAGCAGCTCTAAAATCCATGTGCTTTCCCTGTACATTTGATTACATTCGAGGAAGCAAAAGGATAAACACTTATTAGCATTACAAAGTACTTTTCACGTTCAGCCAGAACTTCCTGAAGCATTTGTGGTCCAGCACGATGTGGTTTTTATTTTATCCTCCTGCATGCGTGGTGAAATGCTATTTATTTTGTTTATTCCAGCATTTATCCAGGACCAAGGGTGACTGTGAGAACACGCTGAGGAACAGGGTCTGAGAGAAAACCTTCATGCTTCACTGAATAGTCTTTTTTTTTTTAATAAAGAAAGAAACATCTTGAGCTTTTTTCCTTTTCTTCTTCTTCTTTTTTTTTTTTTTTTTTTTTTTTTTTTTTTTTTTTCAGATTGCCCATTTTCTTTCATGGCACTTGAAAGATACGTAAACTTTTATTAGGAGTTCTCATAAATTGAATTTATTGCTGCAAGAGTCTTCCAGCAATGGTAAAGTTTAGCTTGCTGGGTTTTATTAGTCAGAGTCAGTAAAACAGCAGCATCACTTGGTTTGAGGCTGAAAACCGAGTGTTTCTTGGAAACTAATATAGGAAAAAGGTACCTACAACACTACCCAATGTCTTGAAATTCTATGTTCAAGCCACAGATAGTTCTCACTATGGAGATCTTTGTACACAGCGTCAAAATAGCACACAAACAATAAAAAAGTTCCCCATCCTGAATCCAAAGCAGCTTTGCTGAGTGTACTCTTGGAATTTAAAAGTTTTTAGAGTTTCCCCATTTCCTGCAGGAACTGATGAGTAACTCCAAATACCACGTTTAATGAAAAACAACATATTGCCCGTTTAGTGTGAGGTTTGAGGCATTCCCCTCCCTGCACTAAGAATGTTGAACCAGACTTTTTTCCACTCCATCAGCACCCAAGCAGATCTGCTCCTTTGGTTAATGGAAAGGATAAAGCCAGCAGCAGCCCAAATGTCCATGCACTGCAGGACTGCTAGGATCCCTCGTGTCCCAGCACATCCTGCTTAGCTGCACACCCCAGGACACTGTTTAGTCCTCTTCATGCTGCTGCTCCTTTAACTTTGTATTTTCAGCTCAGAAAACTTGAGAGACAGGAGCTCTCTTTAGCCTGAGCTGAAGTATTGAGGACATTCTTGTCAAACTTGGTCATTAACTAGCAATAATGTCTGTGGCTTGTCATTAAAAAAAAATCAAGGAGAAGCTGATTAAATACAGCAGAAAGTAACAAAACTTTCCATTCCCTTACTTTTTCCTTGACACGTTGCACTTCATTTGAAGCCTGCTAATATACCAGCCAAAAGAATTGTAAAGGCCTGCCTGGATTCTTTCTTAATACAATGGTCACGGTTCAGTAGTTAGAATCTGTATAGAATTAGCCAGAGACATGGACGAATGGAAAAACATACTAAAAGGCTGAAAAATAGCACTTTTTCATGGGCTTATTCATTAGAAAACCTCATCAATACAGCACAAGGACTTATTCTCTTTCTATTATTCTAAAACATGATCACAAAATGGTACACAGAAAATAAAGACATGAAATGTCAGAACATTGCTTTTGCCTGGAACTTCAGAGTTGGCAAAAACTCAGGTCAGTGTTTCCATGCAAGTGCTTTCTTGCTGAGATTTTTGGGGCAAACTTCATGTTCATGGCAAAAGCAGCTTAGAGCAGAATTAGCACAGCGAGCTGTGACACATCTTGTCCCGTTTTTCCAAGTTCTGCTTCAACCAGCCATACCTGACAGCTGGAACCAGCAGCACCACACACTGAACCCAACCAAAGCAGCGTGGAAATCCATCACCACGGGCACAGAACGTGCTAATTAACGTGGATGTGATCCCCATGGAGAGCCTGTGGGATGTTTCACTGCAGCACAAGCTCTCCCTCCTAATGCAAGTCAGCTCAGCCTCAGAGGATTGCTCACCCCACAGCATCCCACTGCCATCCACATAAAATCAATGAGGACAGCACAGGAGACTTAATGGAGTGGCTGGCACCTTTCCCATTTCAGGGCAAAGTCCTGTTGAGGAGGGGTTTCTTTCTCCTCAGACTTTTTTGTTGTTGTTGTTGCTTGGATGGCTAAAAGGTTTTCAAAGAGAGAAAGAAGCATCAGTGTCTGGTGAATGTGGCTTATGTTTGGAGGAAAAAGCCAACGCACTGGAGTGGAGATTGAGAGTTGGAGGTTCCCACCCAGGTCTGAGCTCTCTGTAACATGAAAGAATTGTTCTGGAAATACAGGAAACAGGGAGTGGGGGCCCACACCAAGGCTATGTCAACCATTACAAGCAGATAACTCCTACACTGCTGCCTTCCTGCGCAGATCTTGGCAGAAAAATAAATAAAAAATATCTGTGTGGGAGGTGATTCATGTTATTTAAATCTATGGAAGAAGCTGCATGTGTATTCTTTGGAAAAGAGGAGAGCAAGAGTGTATTAGTATCCAGTGGGGAAATGACACAAAGGATGCTTTAGAATTCTTTGAAAAAAATAGGATAAGAGGTTATATTCTTGTGCTGGGGAAGGTTCAAGATTTAAAATAAACTTGCTGGGAATTTTTGAGGGGAAAAAAAAAAAAAAAAAGTGTCATACTGCTCTGTGGACAAGCCAGAGGTAACAGTTGAAAGGAAGTCTGATCTGTGGAAAAGGGTTTGAATTCTGGCTGGTGCAGTTCCAGAGGAGCTCCTCACCTCCAAGTGCAGCTACAGAACCATAGAATCCTTCTGGCTGGAAAAACCCTCCCAGACCATCAAGTCCAATCTCTGACAAATCCCCACCCTGTCCCCAGCCCAGAGCACTGGGTGCCATGTCCAGCCCTTCCTTGGACACCTCCAGGGATGGGGATCCAAAGCTCCCTGGGCAGCCCCTGCCAAGGCCTGAGCTCCCTTTCCATGGGGAAATTCCTGCTGCTGCCCCCCTGAGCCTCCCCTGGCCCAGCCTGAGGCCGTTCCCTCTGCTCCTGTCCCTGTCCCTGGGAGCAGAGCCCGACCCCCCCGGCTGTCCCCTCCTGGCAGGGAGTTGTGCAGAGCCACCAGGGCCCCCCTGAGCCTCCTTTGCTCCAGGCTGAGCCCCTTCCCAGCTCCCTCAGCCCCTCCTGGTGCCCCAGCCCCTTTCCCAGCTCCATTCCCTGGATACACTTCAGCCCTTCCATGTCCTTCTTGTGGTGAGGGCCCCAGAACTGGACACAGCATTGGGCATGCCCTCTGCATGGATCTTCCACTGGACACCAGGGAAAGCAGCAATTTTGAAGAATAATAATGGTACTTATTCATCTGAGATCCCTAGTGCTGCCTCTGCCTTATCTGATGGCCTTCTGCTAAAAACCTAACCAGAGTCTAACTCCTAGTGAGCATACACTACTCAGCCAGGTATATTGTTAACAAATCTGAGGATACAAAGGCTGAACCTACTTCAACAAGAAGCTGACTTCCACCAGAGAAATGCAGGGCTCATTTTGAAGCTTTCTAGCTTCATTTCCTCCATTTATTGGTACACTTGTTTACTGGAAAGAAAGGAGAGTGGAGGAGGGAGGGAAGCAATCCTGGGACAGCACATGCTGGGTTGTAAAATGCAAAAAAAGGTTTTTCAAAACCTCATGTTCTAAACATCACCTTGGAGTCCCACAATAATAAATACTTGATATTACACTATGAGTGTCTAACTGCCAAGTAACTATAGCAATGGAGAGAAAAGTCTGTCTTTGGACACATTCCCTCCTGCCTTAATTTTTCCCTTGGGTGGGGAAGGGGTACAGAGAATGTGCTCTAGATCCTTAATGGATAACATTTTCCAGAGCCCCCTCTGATCACTCAGTGACTCTGGGATTTAAAAGCAGCAGAGTGATTTCTCCAAAGGAAGCTGAACATTCAAAACAATTACCCTGAACTATTCCATCCCCTTGGAAAGGGTTTAATGCACCAGGTCCTGAGGTGAGGCTGTCAGGACACATTGAGACGCAGCAACACAACCCTTTATGAAGTGCCTCACAATCCAGCTGCTCACCACTGCTTCCTTCATCCTGAAAAACAGCATTTTCCAGGGAGCCCAACAGCCTGAAAATGAGTAAGTGTGAAGTGAGACTACACTGGCCTGCAGTGAGCATTTGTTTTTGCCAACAGAAGACCACATTTCTGGGTTGGTTTTAAACACTGCCTTCTGGAATTTAATTCTCAGTTTGAAAATTAAAGAATTATTTTGGAGGCTTCAAGTTATCTTTCCCCTCTTGATATTTTCCAGAGCTGTTTGGAAATGGGAGGGTGGAGCTGGCACCGCTGGGGCAGTGGTTTCAGAAAGCATTTCTGTAGCTATTCAGGGGAAAAAACTGCTGGATCATGTTGGTATTTTTATAAGTAACTCAATGCGTGGTTCTATTTTGGATACCAACTATGCAGCAATGCAGGCTGATTTGAGCAATTGCAGGGGGAAGAAGATCCCCTTTCAGAACAAGGGCTTTCTTCTCCAGGAAAACCTCCTGAGCCTCCAGGAGCTCAGTTTAACCATGTGCCTTTTAATAGAAGTTTTTAAAAGCCATTTAGATTTTTTAAGGAAGAGAGAATAATGGTTAATTGTGATTGTCTGTGATATGTGAAGGAGTCAAACCAAACCAATTAAAAGTAAAAATCTTCATCGTGACTCTAGATCAAAACCAGTTGTACTTTTAAGATAAATTAAAGACCTAAGCCAACAATAACTCCATGAATTTTTTGCCAGCTTCAAGAATTTTTCACTTCTGTTTGTGGCTTTAATCTGTATTTGACTTGCAAAAGAACTTCTAATTTTATGAAGCAGCAGGGCCTCCTCCACCTTGATAAAGAAAATTGCCAGAACTTGAAGAAATCAAAACAAGTAATCACAGCTAAAAATTGCCTCACAGTGTGAATGGGGACATTAGTACTTGACAAACACCCTGGGGTTGTTTTTTTTTCACAAGGCTTCTAGAGAATGCCTTCCAGGCAGCCTACACACCATTTGCAACACAAAATTCATTATAGTAGGTTTGAAGACATTCACAGTTGTGTCACTGCAGGATGGGCTTAAGCCCCATTAGTCAGTGGGAACACTTCCCACAGCCTCTTCCTCTAAAATTAGGAAATGTGTATTTTACAAAGGTGAAGTTCTTTCCTGTGAGGGTGGGCAGGCCCTGGCACAGGGTGCCCAGAGCAGCTGTGGCTGCCCCTGGATCCCTGGAAGTGGCCAAGGCCAGGCTGGACAAGGCTTGGAACAACCTGAGATAGTGGAAGGTGTCCCTACCATGGCAGAGAGTGGAACTGAATGAACTTTAATATTCCTCCCAACCCAAACCATTCTGCAATTCTGTGGTTCTCATTATCAACCTATAGTGTGGAATAATGTCTTGAATGTGACACAATGATCTTGCTGACATTATTCAGCTCCCTTTCTCAAATAAACAAGAACGTGTGGGGCCCAGGTTGCTCTTAAAACGAGGTGATTCCTGAGATATTGATAGGGATTGACAACAGCTGTCACACACCTGTATCTCATTTCAGGCTCTGAAGAGCAGCTGAGGCCAGACGGCAGAAATGACAGAATTATTAGAGTTGGAAGGGATTTCTGGAGATCATTTGTTTCAACCTCCCTGCCAAGGCAGGGACACCTGGAGCAGGAATGCATCCAGGTGGGTTTGGAATGTCTCCTGCGAGGGAGACTCCACGTCCTTCCTGGGCACCTGTTCCAGTGCTCTGCCACCCTCACGGAACGTTCTTCCTCCTGCTGAAGTGATGCAGGACCATTGCCAGGGCAATCCTACACGGGAGCGTGTGTCCAATGATGTGCCCAACGCTGCAGTGAGAAGCTTGGCCCTGCAGCACAGCTCGGCTCTTACCATGGATGAGGCGAGAGCCCTGCGGGCAGGGGGGCGGCGGGCACGGACCCAACCCGGGCGCCTGCGAGGAAGTCGGGATGCTGCCATAGGCTGAGGGAGACGAGGGCTAACAAGGACACAGCGGGAGCTCTAGACGGAGAGATGGAGCCCGGGACGGGCTGGGGACGTGGCGAGCCCGGTCTTACGGGGGGAAACGGCGTTTTGGGCCGGATCCTACGGGGAAAAAGGGGATTTTGGGCCCGGCCCAAGGTCGGGCGCGGCGGCCATGACGCCCTCCCGTCGGTTACCATGGCAGCGACAGCGAAATCTCGCGAGATCTGCCGGCGCGGGAGCTAGGTGGAGCACGAGGTCTCGCGAGAGTTGCGCGGGGGAGGAGGTGAGGGGACGGGCAACATGGCGTCGGAGGGCGACCTGGGCAGGAAGTGGGACCGGTGTGTGGCGGACTCCGCCGTCAAGCTGGGTAAGGGCGGCACGGGCACGGCGGAGCGGGAGGGCCCGGGGAAGAGCGGTGGTGGCCCCCCGGGCTCCCCGAACCTGGGAGAGCGGCCGCCGGCGTGTACACGCGGCGCGGGGCCCACTGTCCCCCGGCGCCCCAGGTTCGCCTCAGAGCGCTTGTGAGCCCGGGAGGGGCTCAGGGTGTCCGGAGGATCCGCCCTCATCGCTGCCCCCGGCGTCGGGTAGAGCCGGCAGCCCCGGGCCTGGCAAGGTGACCTTGGCCGCGGGCTCGGACCCCCGCCGGGCCCGCTCCCAGCTCTGCGCCCCGGCCCGGCCCCGGCTTACCGCGCTCCGGTTGTGTTTGACCTCTGGTTACTCCCTGTGTTGAAGGTAAGAGGTTTCCGTGGGAAATCGGGGTTCCGTAGGGAATCTGGGAGGCCTCCCGGCCGGAATGAATGAGCGGCGGGCAGGCACGACCGGCTCCTGGCGTGCCGCGACCTCGCCCGCCTTCGGCTTTGCTGCAGCGGTGGGTTTGAACAGGCTGTGCAGAGCTGTTCACATCACTCCGTGTGCGAGGGGGGCTGCGTTTATTAAAAGCAAGAGGCAGCGTGACACGCTGAGGGCTTTGGCACGTGTCACTATGTACAGCGTGTGGAGTGTGACATTGAGAGGCGCCGTGCGTGTCCTGCCCTGTAGTTCTGCCTTTTCATCAAGTAGGGGAACAGTTCTGTTGGGTTTTTTCCCGTGTTTATTTGCCCTTAAAGTGAGAGTTATGCATATGCCTCGGTTTTCTGCAGCAAACATTCGCGAGGTGTCACCGAGGGCTGTGAGTTTTAGGGGTGGTGGCTGTGCTGTGCTCACCCTGTGTCACCAGCCTGAGTTTGTGGCTTCACAAAATGTGCTTACAGACCCAAATCTTCAAATGCAATATAGAGAGCAAGAAATGCAGTGTCTGACACAAAAGATACTCCTTCCATGTTGGTGCAGATGTCTCTTTTAGAACCATAAATCATTTGTGGGAAATGTGAATGTTTATTTCTTGTTGCTGCAGTGGCCTTTTGCTTGAAAGCTGATGAGGAACTCCGGGGTTTTAGTTGCCTAATACTTTTCCATTAGAAAAGATGTTTAATAATTTTAAGTAAACTGAAACTTCCATTGTTTATAACAGACCTTTGAAAAGTGTCAAGTGCTCCAGAGCAGTGTTTTTCCTTAAGAAATTCTATTCAGGTTTGTCTGGCAAACATATCTGGACGTGTTTATGTTTCCATAGCATTGGTTGCTTTATCATAAAATATTAAGTATGCCAAATTATAAACAAGAACTTGTTCCACACTGCAGCTGTACATGTCAGAATCCTGTACATCCTCTGCCCTGGAGGCTGAAAGAAGTGGATACAGAGTTGATTTCACAGGATCTCAGGCTGGTTTGTGCTGGAAGGGACCTTAAAACTCATCTCTTCCCACCCCCTGCCATGGGCAGGGAAACCTTCCAGTGTCCCAGGCTGCTCCAAGCCCCGTCCAGCCTCTGGCCTTGGACACTGCCAGAGATGGGGCAGCTGAAGGGCTGCCCTGGGAAATCTGTGGCAGGGCCTCACCAGCCTCACAGGGAAGAACTTTTCCCATTATCCAACCATATCCTCCCCCTGTCAGTGGGAAGCCATTCCCCCTTGTCCTGTCTCTCCAGGCCCTTGCAAACAGTTTCTTTCCCTCTGTCCTGTCAGCTCCCTTCAGCTACTGGAAGGCTGCAATGAGGTCACCCCAAAACCTTCTTTTTTTCCAGGCTGAACAATCCCAATTCTCTCAGCCTTTCCTCCCAGCAGAGCTGCTGCATCCCTCTGATCATCCTGGCGCCTCCTCTGGACTCTCTCCAGTGACTCCAGCTCCTTCCTGTGCTGTGCCCCAGGGCTGGGGCAGCTCTGCAGGTGGAGGTCTCACCTGAGTGGGGCAGAGTCCCCCTCTGCTGCTGCCCATGCTGGGGGATCAGCCCAGGGCACAAGTTTCTGGGCTGGCTGGTGCAGCTCTCACCCACCAGCACCCCCAGGTCCTTCTCCCTAGGGCTGCTCCTTCATCCTCCTCATCCCTGTGTCTGGAGTGATCCTGGGGCTTGTCCTACCCATGTGCAGCACCTGCTCTTGTCAAACCTCCTGGGATTCCCTTGGGCACTCCTTGAGCTTGCCCAGGTCCCTCTGGACAGCCCTGTCCTTCAGGTGTGTGCACCACGTAGCTTGGTCTGTCACTGCACTCCTGACTCTGCCTTTTGTTTTGGTTTGCTGTTTTCTTCCATCCTAAGGTGGCAACAGCAGAAAGAGAACCTGCTTTGCCTTGTGCACTGGTGCTTCAGTCCAAGGAATTCCAGTGGTGGCTTCACGAGGATCTGAGTAGAGATTTCAGTTAAATTAGTGTTTTTATCAGACTGCCCAAAAAGGCCACATGTGCTGCATCTCTTTATCTTTGCACCAAACCCAGTGGGATGGGCTCAGACACGTTTCTCTTCATGTGTGAGGGCACTTCTCTGGTTTTTGTGCTTTTACAATTGATCAGTGACTGAGGCATTTGTACTGGCAGCCTCCTGCATGAACTGTGTGCTGACAACACAAATTTTTCTGTGGTATCCCAGTGGGAATGATTGTTTTCTCTGCAGGGACATTAAAGCCGTGAGTGATTGTGTTGATTTGTTTTGTATTATTACTGCAAAGTTTGCTGGAGTTTCCAATAAATTATCAAGGGTGGTTGTTGTACTGGAAAGAAAGAAGGAAAGAAACTTTTTAACTTGAGGATTTAGTTGTTACATGGGATACAGGATTTGGTAAATGTGTTTTTTTTGTCAGACTTTTCCCTTTGGTGGCCGCAATTTCCTTCCCAAACGCTCCTTTACATCCTTCCCGAGTGCTACAGCCAGGGAGATCTTCCCAGCCAATGGCTGGGGAAAAACACACACTGTGATTAGCCCAGTGTTTTCCCATTCCAGGCTCTCTAAATAAAGGAAAGCACTGGATTTCTGGGGCCTTGCATGCACAACATTTCCCAGTGTCTGTGAGAACTGTGGACAGATAACTCCTGTGGATTAGTTTGAGGGCTGGTGGGACATGGGAAACAAAAAAGGGGGAGAAGGGGAGGTAGAGCCCTCAGGCTGGCTTTATTAGCCAAAATGTAGTTTAAATTCCAGCTGGGGCTGTGCAGCCTGTCCTTAGCCCATCAGGATTCCCACTATGCTGTGTAAGTCGGGGTTTGTCCTTAGCTCTCTGTAGTTGTGCAATACTGTTTTAGTTGGAGACCAGGCTGCTGAAAAAAAACTTGATCTCCTGCCACTAAAACTTCCAAAATAAATATTTATCTTGTGTTGCATCTTTTGAAATGCTGTATTATGTTTTCGAGCTCTTGGTCACTACCTGTGTGGATCTTGTAATTTAGTATTAACTTTTTCCTGTTAGTTCCAAACAGAGGATGTTGTCAGGCGTTGTCAGGACAGTATTTAATTTCAAAGAGCAAGTAAATCTTTTTATGCCTGCACAGAACATTGAGCCATTGTTAAATGGAGCTTGTGGTCACCTCACTTGTATTAGCATGATATTTATTTGTTTTGCTAATGATGAGGCTGTATCCAGGTGGTTTTGTTCCTCTTCCATTCCAGACTGAGTTGTGTCACAGTGTTTGTGTGCAGGGGACTGGGTTGAGCTTTCTTAGCTGGCCAGGGCAGTTCTGATGGACACTCCAGGTCCTGCTGGCCCTGGCTGTGCACTGTCCTCAGGGCTTTTGCACCCAGGCAGTCTTTTATAACTTCCCGTTCCTTTTTTTCATTCTGATACTGATTTTCAGGCAGAAAAGCTACTTGTTACTTTCTTACGGAAAACTTGTTTGGAGTGTGGGAACAGAGAGGAGCCAGCCTGGCTTTCTTTTCCTTTCCAGCTTGCAAACCTTCCTCAACTCCTGTGTCCTCCTCAGCCTTCACAGCCATTTCTTCCTTTTCATTAGTAGAGCTCTGCAGAGGAGGGGTGATGAAGTAAACACTGTTGTGGTCTTCCCCATCCTGCAGGCTCCAAACCCGGCTCAAAGGGTTGGTTTGTTTGTTTAGCTGATTGATAGTTCATGGCTGTTTATTTGGAAAGACAATTACTCACAAAAGATTGACAGAGGTGTGGGGTTTTTTTTGCTGAAAGGCTGTAATTTTGGACAAATTGTTATTATGTGCTATTTGCAGGGGACAGGGAGGCATAAAGAGTATGTGTGGAAGAGAGGGAGGTTTATGTGCCCACATCTTGGTTTGTTTTGAAGCTGCTGGTGCTTTAAATGAGTTGAACACGGTGATTTCCCTGATACTGGAAGGTAATCTGAGGAAGCTGTTTGCTTCTTGACTTGTGTGTGTGAAGTTGATGTGTTGAAGTTAATTTTTTTTCAGGAGAGAAATGTTTTGATGTATGTCTGTGGCTGCCAACAGCCTGGAAGCTTGTAAATAACCCAGTGTAGTGATTTCATTTTCCTCTAATCCTCTGTTTTGACATCTGAAAATAAAATGCTTCTAATGTCCATTTAATAGGGATTTTTTTTAAGAGATAAAGGCCTTTTGAGTTCTCCTGCAACTGTTAACATGATTTCTTCTGCCTTTCATCATCTGGCCTGCTTGAATAGCTGTTCTGTTAATGGCAAGGTTGAAATTGTATTGTTTGTGTCATCCCACAGATTGGGTATTTCAGAAAGAGTCATTGTATGGATTGCAATGTCAGTATTTTTAAATAATCCTTCACATGGTTATGAATAGGATAAAGTCAGTCTATATAATGATAAAACTTGATTACACTTTCTGAAAACTGGATTAAACTTTGTCTAAATATACAAAAATCCTGAAATTCCTTTTTTGAAATGTTTTTTTGCTTGGCAGTTGTATCATGGCCATCCAGTCTTAGCTACCAGGCCAGAAGGCTTTTTCTAAACTCCTTTGGGGTTTTGTTTTTAGTGCTAGAGAACATGGATATTACATTGTTGTGTGAGCTTTGTTGGAACCCCAACAAGTTATTTTTCCTGGTTGTACAGAAGATCCAGCTCTACTGCTTGTGTCTTGCAGCAGACCAAGCAGTGTAAATATGAACTGCTCATGGCTCAGGCTGGGCAGGGAGGCAACACAGACAACAAAAAATGTTTTCCTTGGAAGAGGTGAGCAAATGCTGTTCTGAGAATAGGCTTTTAGTCCAAAATCTAACAGCAATATTTAGTTATGATGTTAGCAGGGCTCTGAATACAATGTCCATTTACAAATTAAGGGGGTATTATTATCTGTTGGAAGAAAAAGACAGGAAACTGTTTAGGAATGCAGGTCTCCCCTAACTGTTGTGCCCTGCTGTTCCTTGGCTGCACTCTGGGCGAGTCAGGGAGCTGGGTGTGCCCCACCAGCTGTGCCAGCCTGCTCTTGGTGGCCTTTGGCACAAGAGAACCTGGGAGAAGAGCTGTGACAATCCATCTGCACCTTTGCAAAGCCCAGACCTCCTGAGCTCTGCTCTGTGGGAAATGAGCCCCAAATGCCCTGGCTTCCTCCACCTCTGCCTTGGTGCATTGATGAGGTGCCAGCTGTGCCTTTTGTGGAGGTGGCATGCAGGGGCAGTGCCCGGGGGAAAGGGGCTGTAGCCGAGTGATAGCCTCCAGTTTGGTCCTTGAGAAGTTACAGCAGTAGGTGGGAACAAGACTTTGTTGTTTATTTTTTATATCAGAAGCAGTTTTCTGAGAAAATCCTTTCAGGGCTGCTGGCACATCCTTGGTGATAATAAATGAATAGTGAGAGGTTTGAGAAGGTTCAGGCTCATTTTCTCTTCATCCCTGCCAGCGAAATGCCCTGAAACTCTTCTTGCTCTCAGTTGCCTGTTTCTGAGCAGGGCCAGCAGACGTCAGTGCTGGCCAGCCTGTGCTGGGTGGGTGTGAAGCAGCAGCATTGCCAACCCTCATAGCTGGGCTGTAAAAGCCCTGAGTGTGGTGTGTTTACTCCTGCTAAATCTTTCTTTCCAGCAATGTTGCTGTTTTTATTAGCAGAAGATGTAATTGTTTCCTGTCAGATGGGTGTTATGAGAATATTGCTGATCTCTTATACAGGAGCTTCTAAAGCAAGCACAGCCCTGCTTTGTCTAAAAGCTTGGTGCAACATTGATCACAGAATCCCAGAGTGGTTTGGGGTGGGAGGCACCTTAAAGCTCATCCAGTCCCACCTCTGCCATGCACAGGGACACCTTCCACCACCCCAGGCTGCTCCCAGCCCTGTCTAACCTGGCCTTGGACACTTCCAGGGATGGGGCAGCCACAGCTGCTCTGGGAAATCTGTGCCAGGGCCTCCCCACCCTCACAGGGAAGTTGCACTATCTCATCATAGAGCAGCTTCCCCCCTCTCCCCTTCCCCTTTTAAAGGAGGGAGAAAACGTTTGTGCCCTCAGGTCTCACAGTTCATTGCCACTCTCTGCAGTGAGGTTGAAGTTTCTGGTGCAGTGTCACTGTGGTTCCTTGGGACATCACTTGGGGCATCATGGGCCCTTTGTGCTGCTGCCTGTGCCTCTGCAGCAGTGCTGGTGTTTCCCCAGGGTTTGCCTTTGAGCAGCACTTGACCTGACCCTGAGTGCTTATGGGAGAAAGCAGCCCCTGAAAGCATGTCAGATTTTGGATTATAATGATATTTGGATATTAATGTGTTGTTATTCAAATTTTTCTCTGTTACTACAGTCAGATGCTAGTATAAAACAAAACTCTCTCTTTTCTGCTTCTTTCTTGAGTACTTGGTATATAATTTCACTGTGTTTTCTTCTAGTGTCTGTGCTCATTTTTCTGTCTGCTCTGCAAACAATCCACACCACAGGGGAGATGGGAATGAAAGCTTCAAAGTTGGTGTTTGAAGAAAGTCTGATTCCTGCCACTAAGACCTTGCAAAGAGTCTGCTTAAAATTAATTCTCTCCGTAAATAAGTGATTTCATGGTCTCGGATTTCTAGCTGGTGCTAAGTGCTGCCCTGTGAAGGCCCTGGTGTATGAAGGCAACTTCCCTCCGCGTTTTTGCAGAGCAATTCTTTATGTATCTTGTCAAGAGTGGGATTGGAGGCTGAAGCTCTCGGTTTTGTCTTCGTGCGTGTGGAATGGCAAAGGAAAATAATAGTTTTCGTTTTGGGATTAAGTAATTGAAAACCTTCCAGCTGCTATAGTAACAGCAACACATCTGCCAGATGTCAGTGAGCATATTTTAATCCTTCTATTTTAAGTTTCAAGCTATTGAAGCAAAGTACATCTAGGTGTGGCTGTGTTAGTAGCTGCCTCAGCCTGTAGCTACTTGGGTAGCCTAGGAAAGAACCGTGTAGTATCACTCTTGGAGCAACTGTTGATTAAATTTATAGAAAAAGCTTTTCCCAGATGTTCTTACGGGGCAGGAGCCCATCCTGAAGATTTGTGTTTCTCTGCGAGACACTTTTATGATGTCCTGTTGAGCATACAGCGCGTGTTCTCCTGCGTGTTAGATTGATTGGAGGGACCGGGACGTTTTTCTTGGAAGGTGTAAGAGCCAAAAAAGCAGAAAGAAAAAAGTTTTGGCGCCTGGGCTTGCTGCTTAATGCCAATTCCGTGTGGCTGTGCCTCTCTGTGTGGCTGGGATGTGTAGTGGGGATTGGGGGTGAGGTGTCCACACAAGTGTCCTGTCCCCTGTTGACACTGTAAATGAGTTTAGGCTGAAGTGATGAATGTGGGGTGGAAGAGGCTGTTTTTCTAGTTAAACATTTTAAACTGTCAGAGAAGGTGAAAAATGGGTTGTACTCTTTCCTGTGGCCTTTCCCTCCAAAGAGTCAGTCATGCAAGAAAGGGAGGGAAAATGTGCCTGGCGTGGATCAAGCCCTTTGCTTTTCCATGTTCGTTTGTTTTTCTTGTAAGATAAACCTTTCATGTTTTATTGTTATGAAGTTAAAGCCTGGCCTAGAGGTGCTGATCTTTAGGAGGAACAGCTGGAGCGTCCCCTGCTCAGGTGGGCGGCTCTTTGAAGCGACATGTTGCCTCTTTAAGAGGAAATGGAGCATGTGAGAACTTAAACCTGTAAAACTCATCATCAGCTCTGCCATTGTTTATCTCTGGTGTAACTTTATATAGAATTAAAGTGAAATGCATTACTTCGCTCCCGAGGCAAGATGGTTTTGCTCCCCCTTGGTCTTGGAGACACAGGAAATGACCACATAACCACAAATACTTTCTAGTGGAATGAAGATGAGTGACAAACTTCCCGCAGAAAGAGGTTCTTAACCAGACGGGCTAAGGAATTAAATGTAGCTGAAGGTTCTGGCTTTAAGTTAAAGTCAGCTTCTAACTGTTTAAACCAAGTAGAAAAGAGCAAATGCTGTACATGCAGTGGCTGATGTGAGGGGCAGAGCTGGTGTTTCTAGTGGACAGAACCTTGTGGTCACAATGGTTTTGAGCACAGGCTGCAGTCTGTGCCTCAGTCAGGAGAGGAGTGACCCAAGCTGCCTGTGAGAGGAGGAAAGCCAAGGTACTTTTTATGGCTTTGTTTCTCAAGTTGTCTTCTTGCACAGAAGGCCAGAACCCATTAGGTGTCAGATCTCCTCCTTCGCTTCTCTGTAGCATTTTCATTACTTAAAGCAAGGTCTTTCCTATCTTCCCATATTTTTTTTTGTACTCATTGTCGCTGTAGGCTCCTTATGGTTGGAATGAAGTGCAATGATAGCCTTTAAAATTGCACAAAAATGCATTTGCATGAAGAACAATCCCTTCAAATGAGCTGCTTCAGAAAAAGCTTTCTTAAGACAGAGTAGTTTTTCCTAAGTCAGTCACGCTGGACCACATCTGTTTAACAGTGGTGTTGGTGTGGGGGAAGGCCTAGTTTGTGTTTTAGGCTTAGGCTGAATTGCAATTGACATAAATAATAAATTTTTCACCTTTTAAGTGCAGCCTTTACAGAGGGGCTGTAATGTGAGAGAACATCTGAAGGAGGTGAAGAGACTACGAGATAATGATAATTTCTGGAAGTAAATGGAATTAAACTGTATTAATTATAGCTGCTTCCTTAGTGCAGGGTTATGTTAAGACAAGACAGGAAGCAGTTCACTACCAGGCTGGTGAGAAAAATGTATGTTTGACTGGTAACACAGAAAGTGTGGTGACATTAGAAACTGCCCAGGCTGTGCATCGAGATGATGCAGAATTTGTCATCCTGTAAATCATTTCTCATTGATTAGCTAAGCTGTTTGCGTTGGCAGAGGGGATCTTCCCAGGGACAGGAAGCAGGACTGGGGTTGCTCCCTCATGGCAGGGCTGCTGAGCTGGGCGCCTCAAACAGAACAGAAAGAATCCCCCCACCCCCCCTGGTCAAACTAAACCCGCTCAGCCACGGCTTGGAGGAACGGGCTGGCAGAGCAGCCAGGCCAGGGTGCCACAGGGGATGGATTCTGGAAGACAGCAATTATCTTGAATGGCATAAACGCTGTGGGACAGCCAGCAGCAGGTGGACTATAGCAAAGGTGTGGCAGGAGGGGGCTGGGGGGATTGGAGGGGTGAGCTGTGGCTCTGAGGAAGCCCTGATGTCTCTTCCAGGCTGGGGGTGAACACTGCTCAGTGCCACAGGTCTGAACAAGCTGCTCTAAGGAGCGTCTCTCACTGTCTGAAAGGCACAGAAACCCTGACGCTCTGAGCAGACATCTGAGGATCCGAGACTTTCCCTTAGCTGTGCAAATGATTAGAGTGAAAACCTGACCTTCTGTGCAGTGCTGGGGCTCTAAAATGTCTGGGGGAGTTATGTCAGGATGGCTTGGCGGCGCTCAGAGCTCTTCCTGCATGTTTTGTAAGCCAACTCCCAAGTTGTAATGACCTGCTAAAGTAGTTACCTCTGGCACAACTGAAAAGCTGGAGCAAAACGAAAAGGGTTTTCAAAGCAACTCCCATTTCCAGCTCTCAGTAAATACAGAGAGTAAAGTCCTAAGAGAGAGTGAATGTGAGGGGCGTTGCTCAGATCATGTTTGCTCACCTCTGTCCTAATATTCAGGGGTTTATAATGAACAAAGAATGTGGGATGCTTAGTTAAGGTATGAGATGCTGTATCCTAATGTACTGAGGATGTCAAGTGTTTTTGGAGTAATATGTTCTTTAGTAGAAACTACCAATGTACTTTTTACAAGGAAAAAAATTGAAGAGCACAAGGAAACTTGAAAAAAAGAAACATCCTATAAGCCATGAGGGTACAGGATTCCTTGGCATTGTTCTGGACTCAACCCACCTACTAATGCATTCAACAGGATCATGTACTTTTAGGAAAAAAAAAAAGTTGTATTTTAATTAACAAACTCATAATATTTAATTTCTTATATTGAAAAGAGAGAGTTGAAACCCGTAACAGGATGTGTTTGCTACGAAATAAACCTCAAGCTGTTGGTTTGGTTTATTTTAATGAGCATATGCATGGCTGATTTTGTTTTTTTCCTTTTTTCAAACTTTTGTACTTCTGTGCCTTATCTAAAATTCTCCTCTTGGAGTGGACATAATTAAAGGTAGAATTTGCCCACTCAGCTGCAAGTTTTCACTGTGGTATTTTTTGGGTCCTGAGAGGAGTTTTGCAGACTTGCCTGACATCTTGCACGAAATCATAAGCTCACCTTCCAAGGAAAGCAAAAAATTATTTTAAAATATGCCAAGATTTTTAGTGGCTGAATAATTTTGTTTCAACTGCTGCACTTATTTCTATGTATAGTATAAGGATGTGAAAAATCATTCACTCCTAATGTGTTTAAATATGCTCCATAATGAATGTTGTGGATGTGAAAGATAAGCAGCCTGGAGCTTTCTTTGTAAGGTATAGGGTAACACAAAGATTCAAAGTTCTGCTGCCCTCAGGACACACATTGAAGCAGTTAAAGTAGTGAGATAAACGAAATACAATGAGATATTCATCTGCAGAATCTGAAGCTCAAGGACACAATAAGTTTTCATTTAAGTGTTTCTCATTTGCTGACAATGAGCCAAATAAATTTTAATTCCACATTGTAGATGGTGACAGAAATTCAGGAACTTACCCTGGGATGAGAGTCTGGTTTGTTTCCCAGATATTTCTGATAATGTACTTATTACATATGTTGGGATTCTAATCTGAATTAGCTGCTTAAAGTTACTTAAGAGAACAAGAATTATT
Organism: Cettia cetti; assembly: GCA_013401135.1. Taxonomy (NCBI): domain Eukaryota; kingdom Metazoa; phylum Chordata; class Aves; order Passeriformes; family Sylviidae; genus Cettia; species Cettia cetti. The sequence goes on from VZUI01052804.1 coordinate 19,150, forward strand.
TTTCTCAGATTTGTTATGTAAGAACTCTCAGGTTTGGTGTGCTGAAATATGCAGTTGGATATCATAGTCTGATATTCCTGAGTTGGAATAAAGAATTACTGTAAAGAACTAACTTATTTTCCATTACTTTCCTTTATCTTTTCCTCACCTGCTGCATTTCTTCTTACAGGTGCTGGCTTTGGATTAGGAATTGTTTTCTCAGTCATCTTCTTCAAAAGTAAGTACACTGCATTAATCTTGACCGCCTGGCTTCCCATTTTCTGTCTGTTGTAGGTACAGTTAAAGTCTTTGAGGCATGTAAAAGTTAATCAGCTTGTTAGACCAATTCTTCCATTGTTTGTCCTGTCTTTTCCATTGAAATGGAGTTCCCAAAACTTTTAGCTGTTGTGTAACAAGGTTGTTATCCATGGCACCTCCCTGAGCTCCTCCTGTGCTCAGCTCAAATCCTGGAATGGCAGGAGACCCTGAGCCAAATCACTGGAGCTGTGTGTCTAGACATCAGTTTATGCCAGCCTCACCAGGGCTTTAAAACTCATCTTAGTTCTTCAGCTGTGCTTTAAAACAGAATAATTTTCAGTAATACCTTGAATTCAGAGATTGCTCTCTGTTAAATGGTAAACACGTGTTACTGTTAGTCTTCTTCTATAGTGGGCTGATTTGGAGGATTTTAGAACTTGAAAATGGCTAGAATGCATCTTCTGCTAATTTCTTCTTTCTTGGTGCTTGTAGAACGATATATAACAAACAGCTTTCCTTGACTTTTTCCTCTCTGCTTGCCTCTTCCACAGGAAGGACATGGCCTATTGCATTTGGGTCAGGGATGGGGTTAGGAATGGCTTATTCCAATTGTCAACACGACTTCCAATCTCCATATCTTCTCCATGGTAAATTTGTAAAAGTAAGTATCAGTAAGTCTTGTGGTTTGACACTGGCCTGGCTTACCCTCCTCTGCCACAGCTGGGTAGAGGAGAAGAAGAAAATTAATGAAGGGTTCATGAGTTAAGGACTGGGAGAAAAACACTTCAAGGGCAAAACAAGTTCAGCTTGAAGTTGCAAAGAAAAGAACTTTATTACTAACAAAATCAGAGGAGGATAATGAGAAGTCCTTGACACACCTTTTTCCCCCCACCTAACTTGGGTGATGAACTGACCCAGATCCCCACCATCCTGCCCCCCTTGTGCTCCCTCCATCCCACCAACAGTGCAGGGGGACCTGGGGCAGTTCATCACCTGAGGTCTCCTTCCCTGCTCTGGGAGGGGAACCCTTCCCCTGTGACACTGTGGGGTCCCTCCCATGGGGGACAGTTGGCTGGGAACTCCAGTGTGGGTCCAGTCTCACCAGCAGCAGCCCCCCCAAACTGCTGCAGTGTGAGTTCCCCCATGGGCAAACAGCCCCCCCAAACTGCTGCAGTGTGAGTTCCCCCCACAGGCAAACAGCCCCCCCAAACTGCTGCAGTGTGAGTTCCCCCACGGGCAAACAGCCCCCCCAAACTGCTGCAGTGTGAGTTCCCCCACAGGCAAACAGCCCCC
>VZUI01052806.1:0-30039 GCA_013401135.1 Cettia cetti
GCCAGTTTGATTGGTAATACAAAAGGTAAACCTTTCTACCAATTGGTCATCCCAGAGGGACATCAGAAGAAGGTCCGTTCCATAAGAAAGAATGTAAACATTTCTATATTTACAAAACATTGTTCTTCTGTTTACCAGAAGAAGCCTGGGAAAGAACCCTTTTTTAACATCAACACATTCAGCTTGAAAACTCAAGACTACACCCTACTACTTGGCATATGCATTTAGATGCTAACATAAAACAGAAAAAACTTGCTTAAAAGACTCCAGGTTTCCAACAATGCATGGATGTTGTGGCACACTGAGCTCAGAGAAGAATGCTGATCTGGAGATTCAGCACCCAGTATTCAACAGGGCAGGCACACATTATTCTGCATATTGGAGAAGGACTCCTGACTAGAGCGTACTTGTTCACCTGTCAGAAGCATTCAGTATGGATCAGCTGCAAAACTTTATCACGTGTTGGATAGCTGAAACCTGCCTGAGATGAGATCATAGAAGAATTAATCTTCCAACTAGCTCTTTAGATGGACATTTGGGCTATAGCCTGTGTGTCTGAGGCAGACATGGTCTTCATCACACATAGATAACTACTCACAGAATGATGAGTTATGTATTCTATAACCTGTGGAAGATGAGTCTAATACATACTATATTTCTAAATGTACAGTTACAGTTAATAGAAGAATAGCATTGGATTTCAAATTTCAAGAATAACATTTCAGTTCAAACTTTTGCGTTAAAATTTGCATTTGTACATTTCTAAAGTGCCCCCAAATGACAGCTCCATTCTGGGCTCCCCATCACAAAAGAGACAGGGACATACAGGAATGAGTCCAGCAAAGGACCATAAAGGTAGTGAAAGGTGTGGAGCATCTGAGATCTAAGGAGAGGAGCTGGAAACATTCAGCCTGGAGAAGGCTCAGGAAGGATCTTACCAATGTGTATAAATACTTGATGGGGCAGAGTAAAGAAGATGGAGCCAGGCTTTTCCCAGTGGTGTCCTGTGAAAGGACAAGAAGCAGTGGATAAACTGTGAAAAATTCTGTCTGAACTTTTGAGAAAAACTTTCCTTATCGTGAGAGTGGTCAAACAATGACACAGATTGCTCAGAGAGGTTGTGGAATCACCATCCTTAGAGATATTCAAAACCCAAATGGTTGTGGCCCTGAGGAGCCTGCTCCTGCTCATCCTGCTTTAAGCAGAGGGTTGGGATGAGGTGATCTCCAGGGGAACCTGTCCACCTCAGCCATTCTGTGGCTGATCTCATAAATACTTTTGAATTACAAGCAATCTCTTAAACAGGAAGTTCCCTAGGAAACATAAAAGCACACAGCACCAAAAACACAGCACAGCACAGTTTAAAAGCACACAGTGCCAAAAACTTTTGGTACTATTTATAATTTTGTTGCAAATTGTGGTGATTTTAAATTAATCAATTTTTAATAAAGAACAATTACCTATAAGAATTAAGCTCTTCTAAAATATATAATTCACAGTGCTGTTAAATAGACATTCATTTCTGCCTAGTAAATTGTAACCTTCAGTCAGAAGAAGGGGCACAATACCAAATATGTGGGTATAACCACAGTTTTATGAGCATCTTTTCCAAAGTTGTGTCATTTTGTTTTAATGAGGTTTTACATCAAGACCAACGGGACTGCCTTTTATAAAAAATATATATTTTATACTTGAACCACATGGCATATTTTAAGAAACATCTAAAAAATTATTAACATCAACCATGCTTTTATATTTTAAGTGATACAGAATCCTGATATTCAAATTGTATTAATTATATATCTTTGCATTTTACATGTCAAATAAACCAAGCCTGTCATTATTTGGATGTGGTCAGCTTTGCTGCGCTGCAAAAAGTGAATGTGACGCCCATAATCATTTGTACAAAGCCAGATTCTGAAAAGCTTAGACTCCTCTGATTTCAGCAGTTGTTTTTCTTAGTGAGTTTTACCCAACTAAAATATGAATGGCTCTGTGCTATTCCCTATTCATGGCACTGTACCTCAGCCGAGCTTTCTGATATGTTTTAATTATCACACTACCTGTATTTGAAAATAACCTGTAAGCATGTTTAATATGGCACGTACATCAGATCTATTTATATCACCATTATTTTTCAGTTACATTTCATGCTATGTTTATTGCAGCTATTCCAGATCTTGTGTTATCCACAACAGCCTGCCAGCCACGGTGTTGAGTAAGAGGATTCAACTGTGAATGGATCTCTCTCCCTGAAGTAACTAGCTCAAATAGACATCAGAAAGTGATCTTTTGCCTGCCTCATCTCTTGTCTAAAAAGGGTAAGGGTAAGAGCTATCAGAATTACTCTGATGTAATGCAGTGACTATGAGTGTCCTAGAAAGTCTCAAGCTGTAGGTGTCACATCATCACAGAGTCTTGTTTCCTGTGAACTGCCAGATGATCTTTATTTGAATATAAAATATTTTTGCCTGAGAAAGAAGTAACAAGCAAACAGCCTATTAAACATACTGGTGATCAAGTAGGAATGTCTTTCCTACTTGATCACCAGCATTTTGGGAACTAAAAGGGAACTGACAAGTTTTCCTCACACTATACAGTTTACGATTTTTAGCACAAACCAGAAGTGAACCTGACTGCCAGCTTGACATTCATGGAGGCTTGTATTTGTGCATAAATATGAAAGGTCAGTATAAAAGGTTTGTACTCCTATTGGCCATCAGAGTCCTAGAAGATGATTATAAAAATGTGAGCATATAAAAATAATCTGAAAGTTACTATTTTAATATATAGTTTGTGTACTCAGAGACATAAAGAATCAGCCATTTTACCTACAAGATGTTTACAAAGCAACTCTTCTAGGTTTTCTAACAGCATCTTTGTAACGTATTTAGTCCTTTTTTAAATTTGATTTTATTTTTATTTCATTTAATTTTAATTTGTAAATGTAATATTTCTGTTGTAGAATGTGGGGTCATGTTTAAGAAATATATGATAAATACAGTTACAGCCAGGGCAATAACAGGGCACATCTAAGTGTGATATTTAGTGGTAGATTCATAGTTATAACCAGCAGATATAAAAAGGGTGGAACAGCAGAAACAAGAGGACGTTGTAGGTACTGCTGTACCAGTGTAACTTGAGCCTTACATTAACCTGGATTAAGTATTCATTTAACAATGGTTGCTTGCACTGAATTTAACTGATTTTTTTCACAGTAAGAATTCTGTCTTAAAAATAACTGATTGATGTTTAGATTATGTAATTTTTTATGATGCCTTTATGAATCATGTTCCTCACCTCTGCATATTACTGGAATTTTTTTGGCTTCCACATGCTTGGATTACATGACACTTTGTTCCAAAGCATTTTCCTTGAGAGTGATCTTTATTTCCTGTGCAATCTGACAAGCTGAAGAAGATTTTCTTGGTGTATTTATAGTGGGGTAAAGTGGCAGAGCTATGAATACAACTCCAGCATGCTTATGAGCATAATTGAATCTCTTCCCATTGCAACGTAAAACTATAATAATGTGTGCATTTTTTACCAGTATAACTACATCAATAATAGGGTTACTACTGCCATACATTGTAGACACCCATCATTAGCTTACTGTGAAAGTGGCATTTATTGTGCTTACAAGAAGGAAAAAAGTTTATTCTTGTCAATAAACAAAGTCACAGTTTCAGTGCTAGAAAGATGCATCTTTTTTTTTCTTTGCCAAGGGCAAGGGACTCTCTGAGGAACAGGCTGCATGGTTGAGCTGTTGAGTGCTTGTCCAGCTGCATGCTTCCCATCAGCCAAATATATTATCAGAGCAACCAGATTCTTTGGCTATAAACAAAAGCATGAATGTACTTTTTAGTGCCACTAGCAACCCTTGATGTTCAAGGTTCATATTTCCTTAAAGTGCTAGATTAAAAATTTTTCCAACCCCCTAGCCTCCATCCATATAAGGTAATTAATACTAACAGTTTCAGTCTAATTCAAGGCCTTTAAACCAAGGTGGTCTGGTTTTCATTTTCTGTGTAAAATGGAAAGGCACGGGGTAAATGCAATGTTTAGTATCGGTGAACACCTTTGCAAGGGTAGATAGGTATGCATTTAATCTGCATTTGGTAGGGCTAAAGCTTAAACAGAACATTGGCAAAATCAAAAAGTGCAAATTTCAGCAGTGACTGGGCAATAAATCCCCGTGGTTTTGCAGGAGGCTGAAGTTGCAGCAGAAGGCCAGGCTTGTCCTGGGCCAGCTCATGTTGGCTGCAGGCTGCCTTGCTGCTGGTCTGTGGCGTGCTGGCCTGCCAGGAGCCCGAGGGGAGTTGTGCTGCAGAGCTGCTGCTCGTCTCTCCTTTGCACGAGTGCTCCATCCCTCCCTCCGCGGGTCGTGGCAGAGCGCACGGCCCGAACCGACCTGACTTTGGGGCACTGTGGGGTGAGTCACAGCCACGCCACAAGCTGGGTGGTATCTGCAAGGGTAGGGCACACACAGTGTGACAGGCAAGGCTCTGCCTCTGGCTGGGCATCAGCATCAGCCACAAGAAGAAAGCCCAGAAGAAATTGTTCAGGGACTCTGGTTCTTACGTCCCAGCTGTCTGGTACACTTGGAGGAGCATTCAAGTTACACCTGTTTAGGGAAGGTGTAACCTCTGACTTGGGCTGTCGAGCTGGCTCAACAAGCAGGAACGGGTCAGGGTGATGCAAGCCCTGCCCTTGCCCTTCCCTGTCAGACTATTTGTTTCCTCAAAGGTCTCAAGCAAACTCTGAAGCTTTTAAGCAGGAGGGAGTGTTAAAGAAACACGCAACCATCCTTGAGAGATGCAGACAAAAATGTCCTGGCATTATTTTTACAGAAATGCATTTAGTCGATTTATTAAGGCAAAAGGATGCCCGTGTAAAGCAAAACATGTAGCTCACAAGAGCAAGCAGAAATTAAAACAGGTATTTGATGAAAGACTACTGAACCAATAATAGATATTATGGACAAATTGGTTAATTTTCAGCAAAGCCCAGTTTGCAGTAGAAAAGGATGCTGGGAGTATCTTATAGAAGAGAAATTTGCTAATCTGCACTGTTGAAAAGGCCAGTATATTCCCCATGTATGAATTTGGCTTTGAGGTGTTTCCGGGAAAAAATACAATAGTGAATGAAGGGTACTTTGTCAACAAAAGTACATTTCCAAGGGCTCTTAGACATGAGAGAGTCACCAGCTCTTGTGATACTGATTGCTTAAAAATGGGTCATTTCAAGGGAATGACGAGAAATGACGAGACAATAAACCATTCTTGCAGGAAGTCTCAGGCAGTAGCAACATTGGCCAAGTTTAAAATTTGCTGGGGAGTAGAAGCTGAGGATGTACTAAAACATATTGGGCTTAAGGTTACAACTGAACAAGCAATCTATTATTTTCATTTCACTGGACAAAGTTAGACCCATGTTCTGCTTATGAGCTGCTTTTAAAATTGCAAAACAAAAAAAAAGCCTCCCAGATGCGTCACAAATTGGAATTACTTGTACAAAACATTCATCAAACAAGTTCATGCTAATGCCTGTTGTAAGCATTGCTCAGAGGATTTGACATTTTTGCCACGATATTTGTGTGCTGTGTGACATTCACGGTGTGAGTGTGCTCTATGAGCAAGTGCCTCACTCAGAAGGTTGTTGCTGTTCTGCCGTGGGCTCCGTCAGCCCTGCACAGGGGAGGCACTGTGCGGAGGCACTGTGCTCCCCTCACGTCAAGTTTGTGAAGACAAAGGAAGGTGGGAGATGAATGGGGCCTCGGTCCTCTGCTGCTCTGTCTGCTCACTGTTGACATTTCCATTTGTGATTAAAGAGATTTCAGCCATTGTTAAAACAGACACTTTGGCAAATGGATGAAGAAATTCTCTTGCCGCAGAACATTGGGAATTTTTTTTTTTAAGTCACAGCTCTGGGAACCGTGTGAATTAGAGGAAAGTACAAACTCAGATTAAATTATTGTCTTCGGTTTTGTAGAATAGTTCTTGAAGACATGATCCAGAAATATTCTGAAGTTTCAGTAAGCAAAACCGAGTGAAAATAAAAAAAGGATTTACATATACTTAGACCAGTCTTTTCATTTTGGGGACCTGAATCATGACTTCTGAATGCCTGGATTAGCAATTCTGTATTTAGCAGTGACCAAAATATTCAAAAATAGCTTCTCTCTATTTGTGCAGTCTATATTTATGCTTGGTAAAAGCCATCTAAGCTGCTAAAAAAAGAAACACAAACCCTGCCAGTTAACAGGGCATGTCCACAAAAATCAATATGCAACATTGCCACTTGGATCTAAAGTTCTCTTCTCTTGCCTCTCAGCAGCAGCAGAGATTGACAGGAGCTACTCTGAGACGCTCCTCCTCTTCTTCTATCACTTGTCCTTTAAGTGTGATGCATAAAGCAAAAGTATTCAAACTGATTGCACTTCCAAAAGGGCAGGATCACCAGGCAAAAACTTTATTTCTTTTTGAAGTGAAAAAACCCTGTGATCCCAGAAACCACGTATTTGGGAAACATGTATTTGTAGAAGGTGTTCCTGATTGAGAACAGACCAGACAAGCCTTAACCAATTACCTGCTTTTTCTGCTCTTTTCTGCCCAGGTCTGATTTATTTGTTGAATTTATCCTGTCATATATGTCTTATATTTTAGACAGTTCTTCCTTTGGGACAGAAAACACCATTTACTTTTTTTTTTTTTTTTTTTAATAACAATGCTGGATAATCTGACTGAAGTTTTTCACTTTCTATACTGTAAGTGTTAAATAAATAACAATTTTGGCCAATTCCTAGTCTCACCTAGCTCTTTTTGGGCTATTGTAGCCCAAAGTTATTATAAGCAAATGAAGCAATTTTGTCAGGCTTCTATCTGGAAGAAATCCTCATTCCAGAATATAGAGTCTTAAAGCTGACATCTGGAGTCATACAGGTAAGTTTTCTTATTGCCCATATGTGCCTCCTTATGTACTTTAGATGTAAATTAAAACTGTTATGTTAAAAATGTGCCCCTCCTTTTCTGTATTGTCAGCCTCTACACTATAGAAACTCCTTACAACTCCTCCAGAACAAATCCCAAATATGTGTACTGTAATGTCCAGAATCAGAACCTGTCCAACACTTCCTCTCTCACCTGAGTATGGCTTGTACAAGTGCCAGCCACTCCCAGCTGGCACAGGGACTGGCTCTTCTCAGAGTGCTGGCCCAGGAGAGCAGGACAGACCACAGGTGGGTCCCTCATTGTATTGATCAGTGCAAAAAAAACCCTCTAACCCACAAACAAAAAAAATTGTAGAAGAAGGATTTGCAATGTTTTAATCAGAACAGGGAGTCCTTGTGGGAAGCTCTCTTTCTCCAAGATAAAACTGAGAAATATTGCAATACTCTGGCCTGTAAACAAGCCTGTGCCCATGCTGTTGCCTCAGAGACACTATGATGGAAAGGTTTCCATGTCTCATTTTCATTTTAAGTAACTTATTCTGCCTAGAATTCCTGTGTGTGCTTCCTTTCTAAAACTTGTATCATCCAGTTTCTATGCAAAACTCATATGTGGTGTTATTTGCTATTCATTGCTACTGTACATTTCTTATCTGTGCATACCCATATGAATATGTTACCTATACTTTAACAAGATATGTTTTTAAAATACACTGGCATGTACAACTCTGGTAATCTAAAGATGAACAGGTTTAAAACTATGCCCAAGGTGGTTTGGATTACTGTATTTGCCAAAAGTAGCTGGCTATGTTGTGATGATTTAATAGCTCCTGCATGGCAGATTCTTACACATTATTCAATAGACCTTAACTTTTCATTAAGTATACACAGGAAGGACATGGAAACAGCCCTGATTTTTATCTCTCTAGTGACCTTTAGGAATCAGCTACCATTATTCTGGTTTGTGTGGGGGAAATGATCTTAGAATCATTCCATATTACACCAATAGTGTATCAGTGAGAGGTTAAGACACACTGATTTATTCAGTTAGTGTTAGAAATGACAATTATGTGTAAAATGACAAATTATACAGAGTGAACTATGCAATGACCATGCAATGTGACCCTCCAGAGCAAGTCCTTCTGCATCAGTTGCTCCAAAGATCTTCTGTGACCTGAGAAGCTGCACTTCTTTCACACTTTTCCCCTTCTCACAGAGTCAGCAAGCTATGCCATCAAAAAGACAGTGGAAAGCAAGCAGGCCTGAGCCCTGCAAGAAATAAAAGGGGCTTTCTGCCCTTCTATGGGTTCTGTCTCTGTAGAATTCAAATCCTGCCCTTCAGTCAACATTCACACCAGCTACCTGGGTAACCACATGTGATGTCCCACCCTTTCCAGGCTAGCTAAAAAATATAAGTAAGATTTTTTTTCAGTTGAGTTCCTTCAGCCTGATGCCAAGATAGATATATACAGATATAGGTAATATATTTACATACATACATGTATGTGTTTTTAGCTATGTAGAGGCTGCAAACTAGATATAAAGAATTGCAAAATACTTGGTTGTACTTTGTTTTGGTATTTGCGTATTCAGTCGTTCTGTCACGTTAAATAAAGACAAAAACTATTTTATTAATGGCAATGGCTATTGCACTACTCAGTTGCCTAATGAAATGCTTTAGTGTGAAATGCAAAACTCACATGTTCATCCAGAGGATTTTAAAAATGTGATTATACTAACACACAGTCTGTTTGTCAGTCCATCTTCCAACCCTGTACCCAGCAGAAAAAGTCACAGTGAGCACAGTGAAAAGAACACAGTGAAGCATGGAAAAAAATATGTAAAAGGTCCTTGCTAGCGTTACATTTGTGCATCTGTGGCGACAAGATGACAGTTAGCCAAGAGCCCTGAACACTCAATTTCTTCTTTGAGACAAACTGCGTTCACAGTTTTTTCTCTACAAAGATGCCTCTGAACTTGGATTCTTTCCTATGATGCTGAATGCCAGCTTGTTCCTTGAAAAGGAGGGGATTTAAAAGGCCATAAAACTAGAAGGACTTCTTCTAGATAGACAGGCAATTAGAACAAAAGGAAGTTTACATTATTAATAGAAGCAGAACATTCTACTCCATTTCAGCATGTGCACAACATAATTTTATTTCTGTTCAATAATTTCATTTGTTTGTAATGCCCTTCTTATGTCCTAAAGACTCCTCTCCATGTAAAACTAAATAGCTATTAGAATGGCAGGAGGAGGCTCTCATCAAAATTGTATGACTCATCTTTTTTTTTTTTCATTTGCACTAACACATGACCCAGAAAACTGGCTGAAAGTGTAGAAGCCTTCTCTGCCATTCTTGATATTTGTGAAGTGTTTGCAAACTTGTCTGTATAATTTTTTTGGTTTTACTGTCTGTGTTGGATCCCTCAGTTCTCTGTCCCTTTTTTCTTTACTGTTTATCCCTAGTGGAGGAACAGCCTGAGGCAGAACTGGTTCCAGCAGCTCAGGCTGAGTGTAAGGCCCTTTCTTGCTCATCAGTGAAACGGATGGATGGGCTCATTGGTTCAGCTCCTTCACCAAACTTCCTGGTCAGAGCAGCCTGTCAGACTCCAGGAGCTGCACTTCTGTGCTCGAACCAGGAGAAGTTGCACCTTTTTCTATGTCCATCTAAATGCATCACATGATGAGCCCAAGTCATTTTCCTCAACCCTATCACAAACCAAGTAAAAGCCAGGCTTGCCGTAGGTTTGCTTATCACTCTCCAAGGAAAGATTTGCTGCCTGACTCTTTTATGGGCAGAGGGAGCCAGCTGGGGGGCCCAGAGAGAGGGACAAGCCTGGGTGAGCCATGCTGGGGCAGGAGCCAAGGAACCAGCAGCAGCAGGACACTGGAAGAAAAGACGATTCACAAAAGGAGACTGTGCCTTCCCACGCTGGGCTGCAGCTGAGGGCTCCATAGCCAGTGGCAAGGCCAGACAGAGGTGACTCACCGAGGTGACTCAGAGGTGACCTGTGATGGAACTCGTCTCTGGCAGTGTCTGCCCTTCTGACCAGAGTTATTATGGATGACCAGCTGAGAGGAACAACTGCTGTGGGGAATTCCTCGGTGTTGATGTGAGCTGTGGGGTTGTCTTTGGGGATAGGGAGTCTTCACCTCCCTTTCCCCTTGGCACACACCACCCTACTGTCTGCTACAGAGCAGCACTGGCACTGACTCTGCCTGGTTAAGCCGTCCGTGTGGCCTGAGTCCGCAGGTTTTGTGTGGGCAGAGCACTCACTGATCCACTGCTGATGAGCAGAGAGAGGTGTGGGAGCTCACACCAGCCTGCAAGAGAGCAAGCAGACGTGTGGGAAGCAGTCACATCTCTGGCCTCATCCCTACCAGCCTGGTAGTCACACAGCCAGGCACTGACAGTATGAGTGCACCACAGGCACACCTGCTACTGCTGCAGGTCCCACCACTTGCTCTCTTCTGCTGCCTTAGTCACATCAATCTACTTCACAAAGGGGAATGAGGTGAACTCTTATGATGAGCTGGATGAAAAGATTATCATCCCAGCTGTTTGCTGCTGCCTCACCATCCAGTGCTTTTCCTGCCCAGCTCTTCTGTTCCATTACGTTGTATGAACAAGAAAAAAAACCAGCCCAATAATGGCAGAACGTGGAGGGATGAGTTAATTGTGTGAATAATCTGAGGTGTGATCTGGTCTCAGGGGCAGCTGAAACATTTTATCTGACTGCGATCTAAATCGGGTTTTATTTGGAAACAGCTGTAATGGCTGGAAAATTTGCCATTTCCTAGCTGTCCCTCGCACTGTAGTGGTTGCTGCAGGTGACTGCTGCCAATCTATCCGGGCGTCACTCGCAGGTTGCTTGTCTGAGTGCAAGGCAGGCACCTTGGGCTGAGCCCCAGCACGTGGGGGCTTTTAAAATCAGCCAAGCAGCTTTGCCCAGAGGCTGGCCTGCAGGGCTCAGATGATGTGCTCCTTTAGGAGGATGACCATCAAAACAGGCAGCTGAAAGCAAATGGTCCAACGTGCTGGCAATAGTGTCTTAAAGCAACAAAGCTGTTTGTATTGGAAAGGTTAAGCCATCCTGTTTGGCACTTTAAATTCCAGATTATCTGAATTTTCCATGTACTTGGAAAAGCAATATTTTACTAATTAATCAAAGTATTTTGAAAAATTCAAAATATATTTTGATTATTTAAAATATATTTTTATTATTTTTGGTATATAGAGCAGGTTTTTTATGTTTGCCCCCATATGTCCCTGAAAATTTTGAATTTGCACACATTGGATATATAAGAAAAGCTGCAGTAGACCATCATCTTGGTTTTATTTGCCAACAAAACCCTCTCTAAATACAGAAATTATTTAAGTTCTTACTACACTGCGATAAGCTTGATGTAAGTAGCTGTAATATTGTACAGTAATAATATACAGTCACCTCAGTCAATTTTTCTAGGATCCAGAGAACATTGACATCTTCAAATAATCCCATCTAATTGCTTGCTCTCATCCATAGGATAACAAATACACATCCCAAATACCAGGAAAACAAAAAAAAATGAGAAAGAAAATTATTTTTTTACTTCCCCTAAGATATAGCTCCCAGCCTAGCCTAAAGCACCTAATATATTATACCTTTGGGCTTCACAGACCAGGAAAGCATGAACAACTACAAAATAAAGTATTATGATCAGAAAAGGATAACTCACTTTCTACTGAAAATACAGAGGTTCTTTTAAGTTAAACTCAGTTCTACAGTGATCTGGACACAATCATAGAGGTGAGATATTTAAAATACCAGCTGCTCCACATATTCACTAGGAACGTGCCTTGAGGCTCAGCAGTAACTCATGTAACCAGAACTCTCAGCAGACATACAATACTTTTCATTTCTAAAGCTGTGAACAAGCAAAACCTCACTAATCACAAATCAAGGAAGCAGATAAGCACATGTTGACACCCTTGCTTTACTCACTGGGAGTGCACTGAACACTGCTTTATGCAAAGTGGGTCATCTGGTGCTGGGGTTCAGCATGCAGGACTTGGGGTGCCATCCCACAGGGGTGTCCAGGCCGGGGGCACCTGCAGAATACAGCAGACCCCCTGCTCCTCTGCAGGCTTCCACCAGAGATAGAAAGACAGGTGGTAAGGCATTGTGACAGGTGCTATGTAAGGAAGATGCACAGAGCTCTGCAGTATAAGTGACCAAGGGTGTCAGCCTTGCAGCTCTCTTATACCCTAAACTTGATCAAGATTTTATGTTTTCCACTCCATTTTACCCCTAAGGCCTTTTCTGCTGCCATGCTGAGCTGTATGGCACGAAGCCCTGAGTCCCAATCACTGCCAGGAGAACACATAGCAATACTAATGAAGATGATAGTCACAATTAATAATAAACAGTTCTTTCAGACCATGTACAACAAAAGAAAAAAAGAGCTACCAAAATAATCAAAAACACCAGGCAAGACTGGAACCTAAAGAAAGCAAACCACAAAAGTTGAAAAAAACTTTTCTACTTACTGCATATATAATGGCCTGTTCCAGAATTGTGATGTGCCGAACATATAACAGGATCCAGGGGCTTGGGTGGAGTGGCAGCAAGTAAAAAACAAACTGCAGAAGCAGCAGAAACAGATTTAAAGGTCACCAAGCTCATTCACTTTGGAAAACAAGTGAACACTGCGATATTGTGAACAACACTGTGCTACTGTCTGTTACACCACTCCCCATGAGTGCTATCCTCCTCCTTTTCCACTGGCATTGCAATATATTTATCAATGGGAAGCTGTGAGACATCAGATATCAGAGGGGAAAAGTGCTGAATAGCAAAGGAAATAGCTTTGCCTACGTGTGCATGGTGGAAGGAAGCTGTGCAGGTACTTGCACTTCATGGAGACCATGACTTGCTGCTGGCTCCGTGTAATGTCAGCCTGAGAATGTATGAAGAGCTGGGAATTGAAATGATTTTTCCTACCCTGATAAAATACATTTAAAATAGAAGCTGTGTGTCTAATTTTCCATTTACTTGTCCAATAAAAACTGTTGTTTCCTTTCATGTTCCCTACGCTTGCTTTCTTCCAGCTCTGGTTTTGACTGGGATAGAGTTGATTTTCTTCACTGTAGCTGGTAAGGGGCTGTGGTTTGGACTTGTGCTGGAAACAGTGCTGATAACACAGGGATGAGATTCTATTCTGGGTGAGATTCTATTCTGTGTGCATGTGTGCATGGAGGTTTAAGTGCAGCAACTGGAATGAGATCCCAGGTCGTACTGGCAGAGAGAGCAGTGAGTGTACGTGGTGTGTGAGTATGCATGTCAGTGTGTATACATGGGGTATATGCTGTCTGTACAGGTTTTTTCTCTAAAATATGTTTGCACATGAAATGAAATGTTAAGGCTTTTATAATTGCTGGATACTGAGATCTTCTAGATAAAGTGGATGTGAAACCTTGATTTTTGTCTTGCTATTTCATGCATTTCATAGCATTTTCATTCTTTGTCTCTTACTGTCCTTTTATTGCCAATGTTTCTGTCACTGCCTTCTTAAGTGCTTAGTCTTCTGCTTTTTATTTCATGTCTGTACCTCTTTTTCACCTGGTTTTAATGACACAGGAATCCTTCAGTACACTTGCCAGGGTCAAACATTTGCACTCTCAAGAGTAGGATATATTCAAGGCAAAGCTATTGTGAGCTGTTCTTACTTCAATAAGCAGTTACTTTCCTGGGAAGAGAAGGAAAGTGCCAGTCATTTAGTTATCTGTCTCACAAGCTGCAAGACCTTGAATTTTCTTACCTTTACTCATATCTTCCTCCATGTTGCTCTGTTTATCGTAGCAGGCCAGTTCAAATTAGCAAGACACTACTCATATCCTGGGAGCCATCCAGCTCTGGAAATAACAGCTACAGTGCTCTGCAATGTTTCTGTGACTTTGCAAACGAAAACAGGTGACAATCTCTCCCTGGTATCATGTTTGAATTCTCCATTGCACAGCTCTCCACTCCATCAGCACTGACATTTCGATCTTGAGTCACTCCTTTTATTTCTTTCTGGTCCTTTTAATCATTTCAACAAGGGAGAAAGTAGTGAAGGGAAAAAAGAAGGGACTAGAGTCAAGTTTCCATATAAATTTAGCTCAGTGGAATGGGCTAGGAAATAGCAAACGAGCTGGAAATTAACTCAGAGTTAGCCAAATACCTCCTGCCTACATGCAGGTTACTAAGATCTTTATAATTTTTGAACTTACCCTGTTAATGCCTTTTTTCCAAATAAAAATTCATAAACAGCACTATTCCATGCATCCACAGGACAGCCCTTTTTTAAGGAAAACTTATCCAGATATGTAGTAAGATCAAAGGGTGGGTTGGATCAGCAAAAATTCAGTTTCAATGCCTTTAAAAGCAAAGCCTACTTTAACTTCCATCCCTTTGGCTGATCCAAAGACCAAGGCAGATCCAGTAGCAAAAAAAGTTTCAGTACTGTCTTCTGCACAAACTGAAATATGATTTCAGATCACATGTCTGTACTTACACTGTAAGCCTTTTTGCTGCCTAAGGACAAAAGGCTGCCTCCCACTTTTCTTATAGAATGCTCATTAATTGCAACCACAGTAAAATATTTTGTAAATTGGAG
Source organism: Cettia cetti (assembly GCA_013401135.1). Lineage (NCBI taxonomy): Eukaryota > Metazoa > Chordata > Aves > Passeriformes > Sylviidae > Cettia > Cettia cetti. The sequence goes on from VZUI01052806.1 coordinate 14,586, forward strand.
GTAGAACAATTAGAAGGTATATGGAAGGTATGCATTTTACTCCTATTTTTGCTTTTTCCCTCAGGAAATGAAAACAATTTGTGGAGAAGGGAGATATTTTCATTGGTGTTACACATTCCTGAGTGGTGATTTTCAGTCCTGTCTTCAGTAATAAACAAATATAGTGAGCATGACAAAGTGATATAATTAAAAAACGAGCCCAACTATTGCAGTGAAAGAGTATCAGTGGAAGTTAGCATGTCAGTGTTGCTATAATACTTGTGCAGCCTTCAACTGAGAGCTCTCCTGATTTCTTGAAAGAAGAGGCTCTTCTTTATAGTTTCACATGCTGCCTGCTACAGAAAAGACCTGAACATGTGACACGTGTGTGTGTGTGTGTGTGTGTGTGTGTGTGTGTGTGTGTGTGTGTGTGTGTGTGTGTGCTTTCAGTGGAAAAAAATTTACTTTCTTAATACTATTCTTTGTCCTCAGACATTATTCCTGGATGAGGAATTGTGAGAACTTCAGAAAGATGTATGTCTTTTCTCAGTACAGTATCCTGCAGGTAGAGTAAAACAGACATTTATTTGTGAAGTTTGACTCAAGATATCTTCAAACATGAACTGCATTCATCCACAAACAGAAATGTTAATAATATATAAGGGTTTTTAATATCAGCATAGTTATACTTAAGGGTTTTTAATATCAGCATATATATTCTCAACAGTAGAGAATATATATTCTCAGTAGAAGTGTACACTTATTTTAAGGAAATAAATGATGGATGATAACATCCAAGATATATCAGTGAACTAAGAGTTTTACAAGCATGCATGAATTTGGATTTGGATTCCATACCTTTAGCAGATATGTTCCAGAGAAAATCTGCACACAAAAAAAAAGTTATGTTACTTTGAACTGAAAATATTGATAAAAGCACTGCAAAGAGACCAGCTATTATTCAGTTTCTCTTCTTTACACATTTACATTTTAAATTGTGGTCAGTTGTCTGTACATATTGCCAGTGATCATATTTTGACTCCATAGAAGTCTGTGACAACTCCCTTTGATCGCAGCAGCACTTTGATGATCTCATTTTCATGTATGCATTGAATGAAACATAGCAGTAGTTCATTCATTTGTCTGTTTAGCTTTTATTTTGGTTTGTGCAGAGAAGAGAATATCTTACCAGCTAATGATGTGACAATAAAAGCTAAATAATTAAAAGAATAAAGCAGTTAGTGATAAGCTTAACACAGAAATGTCAAAAACCTGTTTGGTAGTATGAACATGTCTGTAATAAGGAAAATAAGGAAACTTTGTCAAAGTGTGTATGAGGGCTACTACTATGGAAAACTGCACAAATGAATGCTCTATCAATTTTGCATCTTGACTAAAGACTTTGAGTGGCAAAGCTGCTTAGGTATTGCAATCATCATAAGTAATAGCCTGCACCACAGTACCTCACAGGTCATCATGAAAACATCGCAGGCATGTACTGTCCTGTTTCAAGAAAGTGTCAAAATGCTGAAACTTTAGCAGCCTCTGAGGATCTTCAAAGCCAGCTAAGTGACTCCTGCCTATAATGTAAACTCTCTCTCACTCCTGTAAATATCTCTTCCTCAGAGTCTCTTCCTTTTCCAGGCAAGGGGAAGGACCTCACCTTTTTGTTTTCCCAGCTATCTTTTGCTACATGATTGTCAGTATTTGGTTCCCAAACTTAATGAAATGGCTGAAATATTAGGCTACCTAGTTATAAGAAAGAAGAAATGTGAATAAAAATAAAAGGTAGCACACAGAAGAGTCTGTAGTCATATATAAAACCTCGTGTTATGGTAGAAAAGGCTCTTCCTAACTGCCTAGTTCAAAGAAAGAATGTGTGGTCAGTCCCAACCAATTTGATGAGAAATCAGGTTCTTTCACCTAGTATCTCAGCAGCAAAAAAAAAAAAAAGGTAAATTAAAATGGCCAAAGGTTCTCAGCTCTTCCCACCCCATTAATGGTGATGTGGTGAGCATGTTGAAGTAGAAGGAGAACTTGCTCAGCATATTCTTGGGAATAAATGGTAATGAAGCAAGCTTTCCTTCAATGCAACTAGGTACACTGTAGGTGGATTTATCTGATCAAGTGCAAAGATCTACAGTGTAGATGTCTCCTGACAAGTTCATCACACTAAATTCCTTTTGTAGTCAATGAGAGAAACGAGAATTCCCAGGATATGGCTCATCCCAAAGTAGACATATATGTTTAGTCAGACAAACTGTTTCAAAATACCTATTCTTTAGCTGGTTGGAAAGGGAAACTGAATGGTGACTAATTAGTTACAGACTAGAAATCAGTATTTACCTAATATCTTAACTTCATCTAAAATTAAGTGGGTTGAACTCTACTCTACATTTCTTTTTTAGTACAAGTAAGACACTAAAAGATTTTACTGTATATTCCCAGGTGCTGCTGTCATTTTACCTGACTGAATGCTGGGGCTCAGAGAAGAGGTACTGAGTTTCAGAAAATCCCTCTACTAATCTGTCTTTTGGACAGTCCTTTCATCCTCCTCTTCATTTTGGGTAATGTTTCCTCTCTAGAATTCTCAGGTTTCAGTATTTGAACTTGGTCAGTATAATTAAAAAAAAAAAAATTATTTTGGTTCTCCAAGTCCACCTGTTCTATCTTTCTTACCACTTCCCTGGGGAGCCTGTTCCAACCACCCTCTGGTGAAAAACCTTTTCCTAATATCCAACCTAAACCTCAGGGCATTCTCTCAGGTCCTGTCACTGTCACCACAGAGAAGAGATCAGTGCCTGCCCCTCCTCTTCTCCTCATGAGGAAGTTGTAACTTCAGTGAGGTCTTCCCTCAGTCTTCTCCAGGCTGAGCAGAACAAGTGACCACAGCTGCTCCTCATATGGGTGCTCCTCAAGGCCCTTCATCATCCTTGTTGCCCTCCTTTGGACACTCTGATAGCTTTATATTCTTCTAATATAGTGACACCCATAACTGCACGCAATATTCAAGCTGAGGTCATATCTGTGCAGAGCAGAATGGGACAATCACTTCCCTTGACCAGCTGGTGATGCTTTGTGTCTGCCTTGAGTTTCCCAATTTAAATTTAAACCTATCCATCATGAAGAGAGAGCCTCTTGAACATCTGAATATCTGCCTACCCACTGCCACAGAGCTGCCAATTTTCTCTTGATGTCAAGAAACCTATCTTGCAGGCTTTTTTCACAAATAATATTTCAAGATTATTGATAATTCTTAGTGTCCTCTTTCACACTGCCTTTGGAAATACTATGTCAAAACTGGATGATCTTCGTACTAACCCTTCTTCAGCTTGTTAGATCAGTCTCCTTTTCACACATTTCCTATACATCCACCTATTTTCCACTACATTTTCCACAATTATTTTATCTGGAAAAAATTAAGGCCTTACACTGCCCTTTGTTTCCCTGACTGCTCCTCCAGTTTGCCAAGATAATGTGGGATGCTACTCCTGTCCTTGAGTGTACCTGAACATGGTTAAGCTTGCCATCAATGTTAATTATTCCATCATACAGCTGATCCATGGAGACTCTAAGTGCTTGAGAGCCTGGCTGGTAAAGAAATCTGACCACTGAGATCAAATGATGGGACTACTGTGTATTTTGCATTGTTTTCAGTCCTTCTTTTCAGAAAACTGCAGTTGCATAGCAATTGACAAGCCAAAGGAGAATTAAACCTCCTGTGCTGCTTTTTCTCCCTCTGTTGAACTGGTTTTCCCCATCTGCCATGAGCTTGGTTTCCAGGTGGCACTTACCTCCCTAGACTAAAGCATCATTCCTCTGTTCATGGAGCTAGGAACTTCCACAAGTGAAAGTCATTTCAAATAAGCCACTGGGACTCCAGGGAGAGCCTGCTTCTGTGCAGACTGTGCAGTACCAAGCTTTGCAAGCACTTTCAAACAGTTTTCAGCTCACAGACTTCTGTTAGGAGATCCTAATAGAGAAGTTTAAGTTAGAGACTGCTTCCGAGTTTACCTCAGTCCTTGCTTTTGTGTTTTCACCAGGTCTGTAAGAGTGAAAAGCAGCCTTCTTGCTTGGAGTAGTATATAGGAGATAAGATTTCAACATAAACAATTTTACAAAGAACTTTGATAATTTTTTATGTGTGATGGAATGATACAACTCTCCAGTTGCAGGGAAATAGATTGAAGGTCCTTTACAGTCCTGTATTCCTTATCATGCAGATATAGCCCTTTTATAGCACAGACAATTGGGCTTGAACATGCAGAGACCAGGACTGTGCTCAGAAACATTGTCCATGATTTTCAGCAATATTATCTACATTTTAGTTAAGATAAATAAGCGTATTTAGGAAGACAAATGCATCTTTTACCTTTCCCAACACCTAGTACAAACATTTAAATGTTGTTTTGTAACATCTTACATTCCAGATCATGTTTGGAGATTGAAAAATGGAGGTTGGAACAGAGGAAATTATTAACTTAATTTACCACATTTGTTTGCCGATGCGTAACTCTGGTGGGAATCAATAAAGGTTTATGCACTCACACACACAGCTTCAAGCCCAGCCAGCTGGACCAAAACAGGAATTAGGAAAGCTGTCTTTCTCTTGCATGTCTATGCTCAGGAAATATTTATTTGTCAAGGCATTGATTGGGAAGAACCCTCTGCTATGCACTAAGCTAATATTCATCTTCAGAAGCAATACTCTGTTCTGCTAAAGGCTCTGTCTTTGCCCTGCCTTCTCCTGTGTTCCTCACTACCTATTCCGCAACATTGCCCTGTTCCACTCCCAGGAGAACGAGCTTTATTCAGTTTGTCATCATTAATGTAAATGAAAGAAATAATATTTTAGTGCAAATGCTGCATTTGCACTAAAGGTGGAGATAAAGTCATATGCTGTCAGAAAGTGTAGCAGGAGAACAGCTTGACCAAAACAGCCTGTTCACCTTCATCTGTTTTCCCCTCTTGGTTTCAACAGGGCCTTCCTGTTGAACAAGACAACTTTGATGAGTTTCCTTTTATAAGTACACTGTTAATATCTCTAATTTTACTTTATTGATGGTAGTGGAATAACATGCATGTTTTTGTGGACCAGGGTTTGAAATTCGCTAAATGTGTTACAACAAGTGCAGAATGTCAGTTAGGTAAGGCATATATAAAGTGATACTGATTCATCAGTGGTGTATTTTGTTTCAGTTTATATTCTAGAGTGAAAAAAAGAAAGGATGGGGCAGGATATTATAGAGGAATAAAAGACAGAACTCTGAAGAGGGTGCTATGCTAGAACTGGGTGGGTAGCACAATCCACACATCAATGTTTGATCTTGTCATATTTGTCTAAATATTATGAGTGATCATTTCTGAAATATCCATTAATAGCATACTTTAAGCAATACTGTACCATAGATTATCAAAGACAGTTAGTTTTTGCTGAGGTTCATTTATAGTGAATAATTTCTTCCACATATCTCTCACTCTGACTTTTATCTCTTACCACAAAAGTAAGCAAGACAAATATGCTTTTAAGACACCGTATAATTCATCCCATTTTGATTAAAATGGTATCATATGCTTCCAGTTTTCTGGTTGTTGTTCAGGCAAAACGTGCACTTGGAAAAAATACCACTCACTTACATATCCTTAAATGGAGACAGGACTCTTTTGGGTAGGTAACAGACAGTATGTGAGAAATGAAAATGAAATAGTATCATTACATTGATGTACCTTTTTCTGCTGATAAATTGATGTTACTATATAAGAAGCATGCAGGAAGGCCTGTTTGCTCTTCAGGTGGATTCAAACAGATATGATGTGTGTTACTGGAAAACTTCTGTTGTTCAGTCAGTGTCCTTTCGATATCTTCAAAAAGAAAAACAAAGTCAACACTTCTTTATGTGAACCTCTTTCAAACCTTGTAGGTTAGAACAATAGGTATGGCAATAAAAGTCAAATAGCTGATGCTGCACGAAAATACAGAGGAGTACTGTTGCCCTTTGAGACTGTTGACTTCCCTGTAAACTATGGATATGTGTCTGGTGGTTCTTCCAGGGCAATGGAGAGGCTTTTTATGACAACTTATTATATGGAAAAATATTCAGGAAAACACATCAGATCCACAAAGGGAGTATCCATTTTCTTGCCTTGCAGATTGCGTGAACTCAGCCACAAACATTTGGAAAAAATAAAAACAAAAAAGCTTCACTTATTCTGTAATGATATTTTCCTTTCTATTACAACTTTAGACATTACATTTTCACTCATGCTGGGTTTGAAAAAAATTACTGCAGGAAAGCTGGTGGGAATGAAAATAGACCATGATGTTTCACAACTGCTCCTGACACCACACTGAATTACTGTGGCATCCCAGAGTGTAAACCATGAGAGTAAGATATACTTAAGTATGAAACAACATTCAGATCCTTCTGTGGTATTTGGTTTACATGTGAATTTAGAGCATTTTTCTTGTTAAGACTGGATTGATTCATATGAATAACTAAAATGTAGTTTGAAAAAGTCCAGTTACTATGCATAGAAGAAAAGATTTAGGTTTGGCTTCTCCTAAGGGTGGAGTACTTCTACTTCTCTGTAGCCTATAGTGCTTCTTGTCATACCTTTTTCTAGTCTTTTATTCTCACTTTTTCCTGCTCTTTTTACATTTCCAGCTGACTTTCTACATTTTTCTTTTCAGTCTCTAATTCAAGGTCCCTAATGCTACACTTCTGAGCCTAGTGGAGTGGGATCATGTATAAGTCTCTACTAAAACTATCCTCAGTATCATCAATTGTGTATTGATCTTGTGTGCATGCTGCAAATCTTTCTCAGCCAGGGGTAGAAAATAGAGACTTTTGATCACTGGGGGATCTGAAACTGAAGATTTTAAGTCTGCTGATTGACAAATTAGAGACTTCTACTTTTCCTTTTACTTCTAAGATAATATAAGAATGTATCAGAAATAATAACTTAAGATCGGTGGTAAAATTAAACTGCTGAACTTCACATTTCTTATTTCATGTGGGTGGGGGGAAAGTGAAAATGAAGAGAGAAAAAAAAATGAAAGGATAACAATCTAATTTTTTTTTTAATCTTGGACATTAATCTCCTAAATCTTACTCATGAAAAAATTATATTTCAAGAAATTTTTGAGCTGGATGTAAAGGCTTTGCATACAAACAAATGCAGCATGCCAAAGTGAAATTGAAATGCCAGTGCTCCTACCAAGCACCATCTGTTGCATGAAGTTGTTCCAGACACCCTTAAAAATGCCTTCTGGTCTCTGTTCTCAATCATTCCTGTGACTGCTTACTAATCTGTCTGCTGTTTCTAACTCAGTTCTACATATTTCCTAAATTCTGGGGGGGCAGGAGGGGATTATTTAAATTTAAACAATAAATGAAATTAAGGGACTGATTTCTGCTGTTCATTACACACGCTGATATGTCAATGAGAAGTTTGAATTACCATGGATTTATTTCATATACTATGGAGCTTTGTGGTGCCACATTGTCACAACAGAACAGTAAGGGATTTCCCAAATGCGTATGTTTGGTTTGCATTTTTTGTGTTATGTTAGCCAGCTGCTCAACTTTTGACAAAATTGCAGTACTTAAAAGTAAAAGAAAATGTGATGGATTAAAAAAAAATTCATGTTTCCAAATATTAAATATGACCCTTCGGTCATTTTTTCACAAAATTCAAATTGTGGACTAAATTTAAGTGAGGAGGATCACTTTAAATTGCCCTTGAAATTTTAAGAGTTGTCATTACTCTTCAAGAACATATTGAAGAACAGCAATTCAGACATATGGCAAAATAGCTGTCTGCTTTCCAAAACCATCTCTTTATAAATATTTGCAAGAACTGCAATAGCCTTTAAAGTGCTTTAGAGAGCAATAGATGGAAAAAATTGAACAGCTTGTCATTCATCAGTGGCCTGGACTGTGTTTTATATGGCAAAGAATTCACAGTTTGTAGCAAGGCTACCATTAGCTGTAAACTGTAATGGCAACGATAAGACAAATACTGTTAATTTAACTGACTCTTTTACAGCTTTCTCATCAGTCTTTTTCCCCCAAATCCTCCCAGTGTATTTGACTTCTTCCCACGTAAATCTCTGTTCAAACCTGCCAACAACTCATCTCTTATTTTATGTTCCATCCTAAATCACACTTTTCTGATCAACAATTTTTTGTGTGCCTGAAACGATTCTGTTGGTGAAAGTGTTGGGAATCTTGTCGCTGTTCTGACTCAGGATGCAAAAATTAATTGAGCTCTTTTAAATTCTTTGGGAAAGACCGTTCCCCTCACTGTCCCATCCAGTGATGTCCATCCTATCCAGTCATCACAGTGTAAGCTCTTATGTGGGGAAATGCTCACTGAATTTATTATTATTGGTGGTTGGGAGTCCTCACTCAAATTCACATGCATATATGTGCTGACATGTCCTTCAACCTAAAAACCATACAGGACTTACCTTTGTTTTTTCAATTTCTGATAAAGAAGAAAACCTTTTCACTTTTATAGTAAAATCCTACTTAGGAAAGAAATGGTTCAATTTAAATGGGAATTTAAAGAAGAAAAAAAAAAGAGAATTGTTTCTACAGTTGCATATATGTTCTCGTGAACATCAATAAGCAGGAACGCTACGTCATGGGTCATTACTTATCCAGTCAGAACATTTGTACAGTCTGTGAGTAAGACTCTACAAACACTGCTGGGTTTTATCAAGAAAGAAATGAACAGTTGCTCTGCTCATTGAAAAAGCCCCCAGACTCTGCCAGCTCCCAAACTAGGTTTTGGCACCCTGTGAGAGCATGCTGGCCAGCATGGGCCAGAGCTATGCCAGGGAATGTGCTAACATTTGGACAGCTTGCACCATCATGGGATAGTGTGCAGGTCCAGGCTCTGGTCACATTCAGTTTACTAGGATAGACGTAGTCTTTGTCCCCTCTTCAACAAAGGACACTCTGATACTGAAATCATTACCAACTGGGCTGGGAGGACTAGGATCATTGCATGAACATTCCAGCATTGGGATGAGTGAAGTACAAGGAAAAGACTATATATTTATCCAGGGAGTCAGCAGTACACCCAGTTCTGGGCATGGACACAGATCACCCTCTGAGATGGGCTGCAGATGTTGCTGCTGAGAAGATGGCCATTTGTGCAATTTTCTGAATCAGCAAGAGAAAGCATGATCTTGGCACCGTGGCAGGTTATACCTGAGGTCTGGCAAGAGTGGCAGATGGTTTAGGACTGGGGATAGGGCTAGGGCAAGGGAGATGTCACAATGCACAACCACAGATTAATGAAAGCAAATTCAGAAACAAACAGAAATCCTAGTGCTTCCTCAAGTTCACAGGGTTGAAACTCTCAGTGAAAGGGAAGAGGAAGGTAAAATTCTCTGGAAAAGGAAAATTCAGCTAACAAAAATTCCTTTTGAGTACTGCAAAAGAAAAAAACTTCTTAAACTTAGTCTTTTTTATGCACACTTATTTATATGCATAATTATTTATAACTGCCCACCTAGACAATACACTGTACCACTGAAGAGTGGGAGGGAACAGTGACTGTGCTATATTCATTGCTGCCTTTTGGAGGATACATCCTCCTGCCTAGCAAACGTGCTTACCTTCAGCACCTGTCTCAGACTCTGAAGGAACTTGTGGAAAGTGGATTTGACTGTAATGTGGGTAGATGGTGAGATAGCAAATGCACTAAAAATAATCTAGAAAATATCTAGGTCCAATTTCCAGGTAATACAGTGAACTGAGATTAAATTCAAAGTTTGTATGTATTCCTAACCTGATAGTGCCTTATTAATAAAAACAACCAGTATGCCTCCCTGGCAATGAATTTCTCTGTTCTTCATGTCTGTAGTATGAAGCTTTTTCACCCTAACCCACTGACCATGATTATCTTTTTCTATCCTCATTGCAAGCCTGTAAAAAGTACATTGATTTTAGAAGTTTATTTTTAATTATTTGATCCTGTCAAAATATTCACTGATTTTCTCTACTTTTTTTTTACTGTATTTCAAGTTTCTGTTTGATTCTCCAAGGAAATGAAAATATTCTGTTAGTCTTCACAGTTCAATACTTAGATAATTACTCAGGTGATATATACTTCAGCCTCCAACTAAAATGTAAGAGCTGAAGGGTATGTACGTGCCTTGACCTTCCTTTTGTAGCACTACATGACTGCACACTCCATTGTGCCATTCCTTTTTCTGTAATTGATCAGGAAGACAGGCTGCAGAAAAAGACTGCCCCATTACACCCCTGACTCCTAAATGATATGAAAGATCTGTCCAAAAAAGTTTTAGCCATTGCAAATAAAAAGAAACCCTAGGGACATGATAAGGACTCAGGGGCCAGAATCCCCTGTGCCCCATCCAGTGATCCTGGGCAGACCACTTGGATGCAGAGATCCAGGCCAAGAGGTGCTTCAAGTACCTGTGTGTGTAGGAGCAGGAGCAAATGGAGTTCATGAGAGAATGAATTTGAAGGGGTAAAATCAACTCCTTTGACATTTTGTGGAAGAAATCATGTTCTCCTTCCTTGAGTTTGATTACATTTGTAAATTACATTTATTACATCCCGCAGTGCAGGTTACAATGCAGTGCCACAAGAGCACTCACTAGCTCACTTACTACCAGCACCTCATAGTGCTGTCCCACCAGCTCAGGAGTCAGTATCTTCTTGGGTGTCAGTAACCATGAAATACAATACATGAACTTACTATCTCAGACAAGCTCGGGAGTGTCTCTTCCAGACGCTGTTAAGGATAATTACTTTAGCTGCTCTATCTTGTTGATGTGGCTACCCTGCTTTTTACTCCAGAGCAGACTTCAAAGCTCTCTTGGGTGAATCACATACCTGGCAGAGACAAGAAGAAGGAGCACAGGCACGATTGTAAGGGAAGAAACACAGTCTGACTCAATACATTGTGTTTTCAGAAACAAAAAAGCCTGAACCGACATTGTTCTATAAAAATATGAAAAGTAATTAAATTAACTGAAAAATGAAATTACATCAAATGAAAGTCCAGGCTTAGATACTGTCTGTGTCTAGAGCTTTTATGCCCTTATAGAATCATAGAATATGCTGAGTTGGAAGGGACCCAGCAGGACCATCGAGTCAAACTCCTGGCTCAGTGCAAGACACCGCAAGAGTCACACCATGGGCCCTGAGAGTGTTGTCCAAATGCTTCTTGAACTCTGTCAAGCTTAGTGCTGTGACCATACATATCCCTGGAGAGCCTGTTCCAGTGCCCAACCACACCCTAGATGAAAAATCTTTTCCTCATATCCAACCTAAACCTCTCCAAATCAGTTTCAAGCCATTCCCTCAAGACCTGTCACTGCTCACCACAGAAAAGAGATCTGTACCTGACCCCTTCTTCCCCTTGTGAGGCTGTTAAAGAACACAGCAAAGCCTCCCCTCAGTCTCCTCTTCTCCAGACTCAATCAACCAAGTGACCTCATAAGTCTTCTCCTCAAGGCCCTTCAGCATCCTCATGGCCCTCCTTTGGATCCTCCCCAATAGTTTAATGTCATTTTTATATTATGGCACCCAAACCTGCCCCCAGCACTGGAGGTGAGGCTGCCCCAGCTCAGAGCAGAGCAGGACAATCCCCTCCCTTGCCCAGCTGGCCATGCTGTGCCTGATGCCCCCAGGACAGGGTTGGCCCTCCTGGCTGCCAGGGCACTGCTGGCTCCTGTTCAACTTGCCAGTGACCAGGGCCCTCAGGTCCCTTTGCACAGCACTGCTCTCCAGTTTCTCATTCCCCAGTCTATACGCACAACCGGGGTTGCCCTGTCAGAATCTGCCACTTGCCCTTGTTAAACTTATAAGTGTGTGACAGAGAGAACCCTTCCCTGGCCAAAGTTCTGGATATGGTATTCATTAGCCCTTGTCCAGCTGTGGTTATACATTCATTCCACTTCTATGCCTCCTTTTTGTATTTTACTGGTTACTGACTTACATCCACTAGCATATTTGCATTCTTCCTTCTTCAGGAAGACAGTGGAGAACATTTAGCTTTTCTTATCCAAGACAGCTTTGTATAAAATCCACTCACATCTTGGGGTCTTTGTTGTGCCCTGCCAAAATAATATACTGTCTTTGGACACTTCTTAGATTAATGTGGTGGGAGCCAACTGATCCTGGGAATGGACTGCCCTCTACTGGAAAGCAGTATGCATATTCAAAAGACAGGATTTCAACTGCTACAAAAAAATTACATTAGAATCTAAGGGAAAAATCATCCATTATAAATTAAAATAAACTAACCTTCTAATAATTAGCCAAAGGGATGGCTTGTTCCCCCCTTTCAGAATACCCTGTATTTCAGTGCATTCTACAATAAAAACAGATGAAGCATCCACTTAAAACATCCCCTTCTCTGTGCAGCTAAATCTCACTCCTATTTCAAGCTCTCATAAAGGTTGTATTTGCTCTGGGTCCTTTGTGCTCTCAGCCTTTTCATTTACCTCCTGTATTATTAATGGTCATACTTCCAGTTTTTTCTCAGGCACTCCCATAGGCTGTGAAGACATCAAGCTAAATTATGGGAGAGAGATTCTCCACTGGCAGGCTTTGGCTGTCAATGCCTTTTAGACAGCAGTGTGTGGCTTTGGTAGTCTCCATCCTCTGGAACTTACTTAATCGCCATCACAACAACTGCCAAGAATGAGGATTATTTTCCCCTCCAGGTGCTATGCAGGTAAAAGAAAATGGTCAGCAAAGAAGCCTTCTGTTTTAGGAGTTTCTTATACTTGGAAACTGGCATGAGGTGTAATTTTTTCAGGATCTGATTTGGTGGAAATGGAAAGGACTTTTTCTTCAGTTTTGTGTATAGCAAATTCAGAACTGTCCCTGAGTCTCAACACTGGAGGACACAAGATCCAGTAACATATGAGGTGTCCAGCTCAAAGACTTCCCGAGCAGATTGAGGCAAGACTTCAGCACTGTTGTTGACAACCAGTTACAGTGCAAAGTAAAAATGGTACCAGATCCTAAGTACCCACCTTGTCTCAGCGTGTACACATCAGAGGTAGGATTTAACTACCCAAAACCAGATGACTAGGGTCATTTAGAAATCTTCATGTCATTGCCAGCAGAAAAGTTGCAGGATATGAAGGAGACCCAGTTCTTTCTCAAGTGGCAGCCGGAGCCCCATAAGAATTCCCTAGGGAGTCTAAAATAGTAATAGGTACTTTGCTTAAACAAGTCACATGCCAGCTGTAAATCTTCTCCCCTATGTGGAAATAATTTATATCACAGTGAGGCTGTGAAAGGTTGCCCCATTATCTTTTAAGATACATAAATAGGTTTTACTTCTCCATAATTTAGGACATGCAGCAGAGGAAAAGAAAACAAAGAAGCTATAACGCATTTGAGTCTTTGCCATGCAGTGTAATACTAGAGAACCATCAAATCTCAGTATAATTATTTTAATTTTTTGTTTTGCACTGGCACATTCATTCCTCAGTGCTCATTCCAATGACAGTTGTCCCTGTATACAAACAATACCACTCCCAGAATGCACCACCATTGCTTCTCTTTCTGAGAACATAATGAAGCATCATCTTTAGGAAGAAGACTGACAAGCTGTCTAGAAATGTTAATATGCTCAAAAAAATCATCTGCATTCATAGCCCCAGGAGTAATTTTCACCCTATGTTTAAGTAACTACTACTCTGGACTAGATTCAAATATCCATTGCACAAGACTTTCATCCTCTTGATCTTCTCCTTGGAAAACATAGAATAGTTAAAATTTTTTTTAAAAAAACCTTTTAACTGGGAGGTGAATTTTGCTGTTTGTAACATTCATATACTTTTTAAAAAAGGCATTTTTGTTAATTTTTCTGTAGAGTCAACAAAGACACCAAAAGCCAGCCTGACTCCTTTTTTAGTTCTTCAGCATCTTATTTGTAAATGCCGATGGCCAAATTTTCATTGCTGATAATGACACATACGGACAGAGGTCTGAAGCTAGGTTAACTATACAATATTATCAGTTAAGAGGTTGCTGTCTTTTATCCAGTGTCCTCATTTGCTATTTCTGCTGCAGTTCAGTAGAGCTGAAAAAGCTTTTGAGCAAATGCTTTGGTTATTTCCCACGTTGCATATTCTGTACAGAAGAAAAAGAGCAATTGAATAGCTATTCCCTAAAAATATGTACAGGGGTTATTTATTATAATGAATGCACATATGTAGACTAGAAAAGCATAGGACTGGTATTAATATCTAGAATAGTTTTCAAGGAGAATAAAACCCTAACAGGTGTTAACATCTTGGCAAGAGATAAGCAGATGTTATGTATCAGAGAGAACACCAGTGCAACAGTTCACCTTCTAACTGAACACCAAAGTTGCAGTTTTTATCATTAAAGATTCCCCTTTACACATGTAATATGCATTAGAGGATACACTCAGGAGACTTTCATTATCTTTTTTTGATTGGATAATGCTGTACTTTCAGCACTCTTATTATTAGAAGAGTAACAGTAATTCAACATGAATTTTGCAAGTGTCTTGACTTCATTATCTCAAAAAGATGCAAGACTAAAAGTTCTCTTGTTACTTGACTTATAAAGCTTTCAAACTCAAAGCATTAAGGCATTACAAAATTAAATATCTATATAACTCCCCTAAAAATATCACCCTTCTCTCATCTTAATCACTGTGCACTTAGTGTCCATGGTTTCACTCATGCTGTGCTTAATAACCTTACATGTACGTAACAGAAACTGATAAAACTTTCAACAAGTTCCTTCAAAAACTTGCCTTGTTTCTATGTTGATTTTCCTTGCTATTTTTGCTAAAAGACTTACTCTAAATAACAAGGACTAACAGGGCATAGATATTCCTTTTTACTTCTCATATGAAAATCCTATAAAATGGGGAGCTAGAGGAGAGAGAGATAAAAACCCAAATAACTCAAACAAAAAATACTTTGAAAATCAGAAGAATTTGGATGATTTACTTACCCAAGCAGTTTTTATTATCAGTATTTACAATTCAGTAGACAATTAGATTAGTTTAGGACTACTAATCTGATTTGGGTTTCTGTAATTTTTTGCACTCTGTTTTGTCTTCAGGGATGGTGCACTCTGTTATAATAGCTAAAATACTTCTCTGTTACATACTGGTTTAGAAGGCATAGGTTGCGTAATTTATAGTTTCTGATCTGTTGTCAGAAATACCTGGCATGTCAGGTAATATATTAAGGATTTTATACCTTCCTAGTAACCTTTCTCCATGGTAGGGGTACAGACACTATACCATCAGTCACTAGTTTAATTATTAATTCTTAAACTAATTTGCTGAATTGTCAATCTCACCCTTGCCTGTGAATTAAGTTTTCTAGTTTATCATGGTTTCAAGTGTGAAACATTGTCCTGGGTTGACGGTGCCTCTGTATCCCAGATCGTGAGATTGTTGTGTCTGGCGGCGGCGGCCTTTCCCC
>VZUI01052808.1:0-30030 GCA_013401135.1 Cettia cetti
AAAAAAAAAAAAAAAAAAAAAAACCAAAAATTGGAGATCAAGGAATTAGTCTAGATTCCCAGAAGTACCACAAGATTGTTCACACTCTAAACTGACTCCTTAGAAATTTCAAAAGAACACAGATCTTTCCCAACTTTGTTGCAGTGTTGCAGATGGTCAGGGGATGCCTATGGACACCTGCCGCATGATAGTGCTTGGGTCTGTTCTATGCTTCCAAGTGCACAACTTGAATAAAGTGCTTAACACCACAACTCTAAGTTATTCTTTTCTTAGGAGCAGAGAGAACTCTGTGGAAAATGTACACAGTGGCTCAATTACATGAAAAGGATATTAGCTAGGTTTTCAAAGGCAATAGACACAATTTAATTACTTAAAAACAAGAGGTAGTACTCTTTGCATATTTGTCTATGAAGGTAGCAGATTCCATCTGCGAAGTCACCTTTTTACTACTTAGTGTGGGCAGGAGGATACCAAAGTGTTATTGTGAACATCAAACTTATTTCATAAAGACTTCATATTTTTTACTTGCACTTAACAGTGGAGATATCAATCCATATTCAACTAAACCAAGATGTATTTAATTTTGTAATTCTCAGGAATCTACTAAGATATGAAAATAAGAGTGCAACATCTGAGAAATCACCTGTCAAACCTCTCTGAGAGGAAAATAGCTGCACTAATTTACAAAAGCTAAGGAAGGAAAAATTCAACAAAGTACCAAAGTACAACATACAAACTTGTCAGCCTACTCCAGTGAATTCCTGGTATTTTAACATCTTAAAAATAAGCAACACTTTCAGGCATAATTTACATCTTCTGCACTAATAATACTTTTTTTTTCATTCTTTTCAATGGAAGTGTGTACTATTAATGGCATCAATTTCCTCATCATTTTACCACGTGCAAAAAACTATGCCTATTTGGATTTTTTTTTAACTACAATATAGGACACAAGGATATCAGCACAAATAATTATACTCTGGGGAGAAAGAAATATAAGCAGAGTAACCAGAACTAGGAGTTATGCACCAGCAGCAATATTTTATAGCTTCTTGATAGAATCAGATAATTGCATAAGGGCAGAACCTGAAGTCATCTTTCACCAGCCTTAGCAGTATATCCAGGCTGTTTGAAAGCCCTGATTTCTACTGTACACCATTTTTAAACTTAGAAAAAAGGAAAGAAAAAAAGGAGTTTTACTAATTTTTGTCCCTGAAAATTAATTTCCCAGCTGTTGTCTTTCACACCACCACTCTCCCCAACAAAAAATTCACCTTTTTACCACTTTCCTCTTACAGGCCAAGGGACTACCCAACTAAGGCCAGATCAATTATTCACGCAGTGAAAAGCGTTCAGATATCGCTGAAATAGCTTCATTATATTCTACATGAAGCATTACTCAGTCATTTAATTGCACTGACAAAGGAAATCCATTCTAACAGAAGGTACAACACTGGAGGGTTAGTCAGCAAATTGCACAGGAGTACCAGAAGCAGCAATAATAACAGCGCAGACTTGCAAACTGCTCTGCCAACGTACATTCAGCAGACCCTGGAGGAGTTGTCTTCAACACCATTGCCAGACAGAGGAAGAGGTTTGCAAGTGCTTTTCCTTCTCTGAAAAGACCACCAGAAGAGTGTCAGCTATGACTGGATTAAAAAAAAAAAAAAAAAAAAGGAATATTTTAAGTCCTAAGAACAACTATCCATAGATCATGTGGAGAGCCAGCTCTACTGGCATCCTTATGAACAGATAACAGCTTAACTATATTAAATAAGTAAAACTATAGCTTTGGTGGTCCAAAAAGTAGGAAGCATAAAGACTTCAAATAACTTGAAAGGAAGAGCTACTGACTTGGCTGAATCAGAATTGTTGGGGTTTATTTTGACCTCTGTCCTTACCTCTTTCTTTGACCTTGGCAATGACACTTTGCTGCTAATCTTCTGTGCCACTTTGAGGAACACAACCATGGTGACTTCTAAAAGGCACTTTGCTAACTGGCATGAACACCCTCAGTAAAATCTTTCAATGTAGTGCAAATAAAAAACACGTTGTGCTGAGACAGTCAAAAAAAATCATATGCTTTTGCTAGCTCTCCACAGTATTAGTTAATTTGCTTTATTCCTATAGCAATGCTGGCATATCTAACATTGACAGACAAACAGGACCAACTTCATTATTTACAGTACTTCACCAAATCCAACAGGACTACCCCTTTTTAATCCTAAGCATTACATGCCAGGCACTTTTCTCTGGCCAGAAAAAAAAGACTTGAATCACAGATGAGGGATAAAAGAAAGGGATACTCTTAAGAGCTATTCTAAGTGCAGTGATGTTGACCTCAGTGGGCCAGTTGCTTTTTTTGCTATAGTTTAGCATTTAGATTATTTAGGTGCTTTCACAGCGGGAAAGCCCTAGTAAGAATTCTGTAACATATGCTCAATGGCTCACCAATGCAGAGCGGAAGAAGCAAAGGTGGGAAATATCACCAGATGAAGAGAAGAGGCAGCAGCCACTGAGGATTCTGTCAGATTAATAAGATTAATTTTCATATGGAATAATGAATTGCTTAAAGCAAAAGCCCAAAAGATAAATTCTTATCTTCTCACACAGCAGAACCAAATAATTTCTTAAATTATCTTTTTCTCTCATGTAGTTATATGACTGACATACGAGTTGGTAATGCCATCAGAACACTTGTCCACCAGACTTACTGCCAGCTGAATTCAGACTCCTCAAAATAATTTCAGGGTCTCTTAAACTAAATCACAGGTGTACAATTCATTCTGTACAATTCTCAATTCATTACAATTCATAAAGACCTTTCTGTACTCACTTTCTGATCACATTCCCAAAGCAAGAAAACAGGCAGCCCCTCAGAACCTCCAAGATTTACAATAAATCTTCCTCAAACAAACATGGTATTAAATGTACAGAGCACTTTTCCTACATTCTAAATCTATCAGCATTAAATGCTAAGTTATGAAAATGTAACGAAGAAAAAAATTAAGAAAAACTATAGAACAGGAAAAAAATTCCTTCTTTTAACCAAAAAAAGATGGATAACAGACAATTGATTTGGAGTGCTTTTTGATGAGGAAGAGAGAGACACATCCCATAATCTTCAAATAATCATCTAAAGTTCAGTTCAGATGAACTAAATTGAAGTTATCCCCCAAAGTAATCAAAACCCTATGTTCTTTATTACACTACCAGAAATGTTGACAATTATTCTGAGCATTGTTTTGGAACATACTATCTGATTCCACCAAGTTGCAATAGTTTAAATCAAAAAGGATTTGTTTTTCCCAAATCCTTATATAAGGGGGTCATTTCTCAGATTTGTATTAGGGTGCCCACTTCATATGTTCAAAATGTAATGTGACCTGCTTAAAAGATTCATCATGAAGTACTGTCCTTATGCATTCTGTGCCTGTCTGAATATAAGCAGACATCTGACAACAAGGCATTCCCTGATTTTCTTCTATTCCAGTAGAAAAATAATTTTAAATAAGGCAACTTGCTCTTTCCCACTCCCCAGTCTTGTTCCCTAGCTCCCAGACTAACTCATCCTGCAGCTTCAGATGCACAGTGTACATCCCAGCTGGTGCTTGAAGGCAAGATGAGATGTACAAGAATCTCAATCTATTACTCAATGTAGGCAGTACCAACCAGTAGATCAACACAGCTGATGCTCCCATGACAGCTCTACAGCACTTGTAGATGTTTAGTACATGTAAGAAATGCATCTGCAAGAATCCTTTCCAAGTTCTTGCAAGCAGAAGCTCTTTCCTGACCACAGACACATCACTGCCTGTCACCTGGTGGGTGGTAACTTGTGCAAAAAAAAAAATGCTACAAGCTTGTAATTCTACAGGCACAAAGCTAAGGAGATAACCTGCTCTCCATTATCCACAGTAATTGAGAAAACTAAGTTTATCAGAAAAACAGACAGAATTCAAGCTATATACTAACCAGGATGCAATAATATACTTAGTCCACTAATCTTTACAAAACTAGTAAAAAGCTTTCCACAGGAAAGAGAGCAGAGAAATTTCTAAGATTCTTGTTATATGTAACAGAAAAGGGATTTCAGCAAAGCAGTGAAAGAGTAATCAAGAAAGACATGATATAGGCAGCTCAAAGTTGTTTATCCTACAATCCCTTATTCCCACAAAAAAGCTCCACCATTGTCATTATCTAATATTTATGATGCTCACTCTGTAGATACACTCAGAAAAGAGCATGTATTTTAAATGTTTAAAATAGCATATATTTTTTTAAAATTTTTCTTCAACCACACAGCACAGAATGAAGAACTCCATTTTGTTCAATAAACAGCTGTTGCAGTATGTCAAGCCCATACCCAAGGTTACTAATTAATGTTATTTCAAAAGTGAAAAACAAACCAATTCATTAAAATGTCTT
Organism: Cettia cetti; assembly: GCA_013401135.1. NCBI lineage: Eukaryota > Metazoa > Chordata > Aves > Passeriformes > Sylviidae > Cettia > Cettia cetti. The sequence continues at coordinate 4,429 of VZUI01052808.1, forward strand.
AAGTCCTTTCCTCCAGTACCAGCTCCTACATTTGTTTAGTTTCCCAGATGTAATACTGCTTGCTCCAGCCTTATCTGGGATAGAATTTTCCAATACCCATCATTTCTCTACTGGATGTGATGCTATCTTGGTCACGACCACCATGTAAATTATCTGTCTTTCCCCTTCCAAAACAGAACATCTCTGAATCCTTTCAGAGGCATTCCCACTCATTCTTCCTCATTCTTCACTATTGCTTCCTCCCAAATGAGGGAAATACAGTAATACATGTAGCAACTTCTCACTGACCATTTACAGTGCAGCACAATTACACTCTGCTGATTCATTGTGTCAAGAGACATTTATTCTTGCTGCTGACAGTCCAGATGTTTTCCAGCATCCATATCTGTTTGGATGGTAACACTGTGCACTGGGTGTCTCTCTGGTTGGGCTGCTTCTCTTGTTGATGCTTTTCCCTTTTAAAACTAGAAGCCTCTGGTCCAAATAAAACAGTGAAGTACTAGATGCTAACAGTTTTTTATCTTAGAAATAACTTTCATTCTAAACCTCAAGAACGTTCAACTAGTACTTAGCAAGGAAATCTTAATGGTCTGTTAGCAAAATAAACAAGTAAATATTTTCTTAGGTAAGGAGGAAAGGCACAACACTGAAAGGCAGTTATTTCTTATTCACAGATGCAGCCAGTCATTCATTAGTTAAGCAAATCATTCCTTAATTTTACAGCACTTATCAACATGCCCATGCATTTGCCATCTGTAAGGGAAGGGTTTAGATATCAGGAAATCTTTATTGACATTAAGATTGCCTTACTCTAACGAAATGGGAAACTGTTGCTACAAGAAAAATACTGTAGAAACTAACTTGAAGGCTCTTATAGTTCCTATTTGCAAACTCACTAACAAAAACTGATAATACTTTCCTTACTCCTTCACAACCAACTAAGTAAATTCATGGCCATAACATCTGAGGGAAAAAAAAACCATAGGAAGATACTGCAAGACCTGGGAATTTACAGCATTGCAATGGTTAATGCTAGTGGTAGTAAATCTGTTTAAGATATTAAAATTCTCATCTATCAGACCTCTTTGCTAATGTCTCTGCCCTCAAAGCAAAAGGGAACATATGCCTGTACCCCAGCCGCCCAGCTCATAGAGCCTCTTATTAAGGCAAGGCATAAATGACAATGAGTTCATACTAACACATCAATCCAAACCACCACAGACAAGTCTGTGTTTGCTCCTGCCATCTAGACACAGACAAGCAGACAGAAAGGCTAAACTGTGGCATACAGGCATCAGGAAAGGAGATGATGATCTTTAAACCACTGCAGCACTTCACTCCCACACTCATAAATAATGTTCTATGCATGCGTTTGACTCTGAGAAGTTAAAGTTTGTGAAAAGAGACACACTAGGAGAGCAACACCCAAGCAACACACAGCAATTCTGTATCACAGAACAGCTGAAACCACAGTGATTTCCACAATCCTAACTACCAGCCTTCAGTCCCCCTTGCTCTCTAATGGGTGAGCTGTATCATGGAAAGCACCACAAATATCAGGTGAAGTCCTGGGTGTACAAGGACATTTTATTCATGTGAGTTAATGTTTGTGTCACTACCAGCTCTATGATGGATAAAGAGAAGATCCAGTTCAGCTGGGATAGATTAAATCTCTCATAAGGAAAACAGGCTTGCATCTCATCTATACAGCAAAATCTAGCAAGTACAATGAAAGCTTAGGAGCATTCACCTTTACAAAGAAGCGTTTATTCTTCCAAAAAGTGGAAGAATAATACACATTTTAAGTTCAATAAGACTCTTTAACATACAGAAGTCTGCTGAAATGCCAATAAAGCCTAGACACAATATGAATATGAACTACTAGCAAAGCATGCTTCATTCACAGTTGCTTTTGCATCCAATCGTTTAAGTTGTTTCTACAGAGTGAAAGCGTTTACGTGTTTCCTGTGATCTGAAGCACCATACTGTATAAAAATAAACCCTTCTGGGATTGAATTAGAGGATACAGTGGTTCACAAGAAAGGATCACTAAATTAACATTACTCCCCTCTTTTCTTTGTATGATTTTTTTTCCCCAAAACCATATCCCAGCACCCTGACTGTTCACTGTGTAGCACTTACTGTTGCTGGACTTGAGGTCACGATGAATTATGGGAACAATTGCTTCCTCATGCAGGTAGTTCATTCCCCTGGCAATCTGCACTGCCCAGTTCACCAGTATGTCAGGAGGTATCCTTTTACCAGACAACACCCTATTGAGCGATCCTCCACGGGCAAACTCCATGATCAGGCAAAGATTGGGTTCCTTCAAACACACGCCCCTGAGGGCAATGATGTTGGGATGTTTTAACATTGCAAAGAGCTTGGCCTCCTGGCGAACATTCTCAATGGTCTGGCTGATGTCCTCATCAGGGTCATAGCGAGCTGCCTTGACAGCAACCTCATCTCCTATCCATACAGCTCGATACACTTTTCCGAAGCCCCCTATGCCAATGATTTCTTCCAGAACAAGCTCTGAGAAGTCGATCTCTAGGACTAGGGAAAGAGGAAAAAAAAGATGTAAGAATTTAGCAACTATGCAGCCTGTAAATCAGCTGAAGGTCCATGCTGGCCAACCTTGCCCTTGGAGGAAGGGCGAATTTTCACTCCAAAACAATACAAAGGAAAGCAGTGGGCCTTTCTGACAATCTTTTGGTGCCAAATAGTATAGTAAAACAGACCTTGCAGCATCATAAAACCGGTATGAAGTACTCACTGTAAATGGTGAAACAAGAAAACAGCCTCCTCTGACCACAGTTAAACCCTTATAATACTGATGCCCTTACCCCACTTAAGGATAACCTCTCAGTGACAGTACAAGATTCTGAAAATGAAAAACACACTCACCAGCTAATCTTTGCTGTGTTCACAATACAGTGCTTAATGTAAAACAGCTAAAACAACACAAAACGCATCTGCTTCTCCATTTGTCCCTTATTTGAATGTCTCTTGTTGAACTGCCACAACAATCTTTTAGTCCTTCCCAATCACACTTATTCTCCCACACCTCTCCAGGCTTTGCAGATTTGTTCCCCACAAGAGATGTGTTAACCAGTTCTGACGTTACCGACAACAGTGTGACAAATGGATCAAACCACATACTGAGGGTACAGAGCAAGCAATAAGAAAAACATTTCTTGATTAATGCATACTGCATTTTGTTACAAAACCTTCCTATTCCCATACACTGATGGCTATACTTTAGAGGCTGACACAGTGACTTGTGGCTAATTGGCATCATATGGCATATAGAAAAAAAATCTACAGATGCAGCTGCCTCATTTCAGTACACAAATTGCACCTGAAGCAAAAGCAATGAAAAAATGTATCCTGTACAACTGTACACTAAACACAGTTTATATGGGTGGCCAAAAGAACCCATCCAATACTGATCAATGTAAAATGAAAATTCCACATACTGACCAATGAAAACATGTTGACACAGCTTAATTTAGCAGTATTAGGCTACCACTGATGTTACTCTGCCTGACATTTGCATGGTTACCAATTACAGTCAATGAAAATTTAAAAAGCTTTAAAGGAAGAGTACCGTAATGCAAGATTTAAACAAAAAGTCACCAAGTCTTTTAATACTTTCCTGCATTTGAAATGCCAAATCTGACATGGTTCCCCTGCTTTGTCTAGTAGAAAGGAAATTAAGTCTGTAAGAGAGCAGGTTAGATCCCACTTAAATAAACTAGTCTCCTTATTCCAATCAAATGCCTTTCCTGTGTATAAGCATGTAGTATAAAACTTTGTCACAAAACTGTATGGAGTTAATACAGACTCTTCCGTCCACATCTGCAGGCTTTTATTTTGTCTGAGCTCTACCTTTCCTGAACATGGTTTTTAGAAGTTGGCTTACTTCTGTAAATCAGTCAAACCTATGAGTTAGTTTAATAAGGATGCCTTTGCTACTTTTCCTAGTGTTCCATGAACAAAAGATGGGAAACAAGATAGAAAACTGACCAAGAAAGTCTGCCAGGAGAAGAGGTCTCCTTCAGTCCAGAACACAGAGAATTTATTTTTCTGCTACTGTGAATACGTTTTTTGGATAACACTCTGAGCTTCAAGGATCTGCACAACAAAGAATATTTCAGTCCTACAGTAGCAACCTTGGTGTTGAAACGCTTGAGACAGAGATTACTACAAAACATGAAAAGAACAGATTCAGACCAGAAACACTGAAATTTTAGAACAAGACTGTAATGACAATAACTCCAGATGTGAGACTAGCCTCTCACTGAGAATACACAAAGAGGCACTCTTCTATTTCTCACTAATAAAAGACGTAAAGAAAATCAGATGTTGAGTCCTTGCTCTTCAGTCAATAGAATTTCAGCACTGCTAGAATCCTAAATGAACCTGCTCCTAGGGACAGGGTCAGTTAAAAGACTGAAAATGAACATGCAACCCGCACCACCAAGGTGACTGCCTGCCCTGCCAGCTCTGGACAGACAGCGTTCAGGTGCTGCTCACAGCGGGCGTTCTGCTCGGACATTGCACGGATTAAGAGGACATTAAGGAGGCGCCGAACGAGCCGCCCGCTGGCCCGCAGGTGCTGAAGGGACAGCTCCGGCAGCAGCGGGGACGCGACGGGACAGCCCTGCGGGCAGCGTCCCGGCCTTCCTCCTCCTCACCTCCACCCCCCATCCGCCCCGATGCTGGATGGAGAAGCAAGACAGGAAGGTGGCAGGCAGGAGAACAAGATGGGCAAAGAAAACTGAAGGGCTGGAAAGTGGAACACTTCACGTGCCACCACCAATTTTCCATCAGAAAAAGCACACGCCTGCTGGAGGCAGAAATTAATAGGGGTAGGATGTAAAACCGAGGGACTTCAGCTTCCACATGAAATCTAATGCATGACATAGATTGTTCTTTTATCTGGAAGTAGGACCTTAGTTTAATTTGAAAATGTATATTTCTATAAGGCAACCTGGCCAGCTCACCCTCGTGGGTACCTTCTTCAGGAAAAAAAACACTTGTTTTTAAAAAATGTTTTGCTTAGGGTTTTTAAAAGGTATTGTCTGCTGAATTAGTTTATTCATTTTCATAGCTTAAGTTATGCAAATACATCAGGGCACAAAATATTTGTTTTTCTTCACACTTCTAAACACGCTAACTCTGGTGTCATTTGGCAGATGTGTTGTGCAGAACTGTACAGAATACAAGAACTGAAGTGCTCTCATTCCTCTGTGGGCTGGTAAGGAATTACAGAGCCTGTATATCACAAACCAGTGGCCATGTTGACAGCTGCAAAGTAGGTGCTTTTTAATCAGCCCTTATTAGACCATATGATTAAACTCCTTAATTCAGTCTGAAGTAAGAGCCCACAGCACAGATGAGAGTCCCTCAAGCTGGCCCACTCTTGACAGCCTCTACAGGCTACTTTTATGATTCATGGTATTCTCACCAAGGCAAGATTCAAGCACACTACACGGATGGCTAAAATTACAGCTAAACTATTACAGACATTAGTAGAAGTAGAATCTCTAGGACTCATACTCTCAAATTTTTATTAAATATATAGATCAACTTTAGGAAAGCAAGTAAAAATAGGTTCTGTGCCAAGGTGCACGCTCAGAACAACACTTTGCGTCCCTCCTGCAGAACTGGACTATGAAGTATTAAACAGCAGACGGTGATTCCTATTCCAAACAGCTATCAAACTAACACATCAGCTCTAAAACTGAATAGCACTCCTTGCAAAGGATTTCTCAACTTGACAATCCATTTCAATGGCAACCTACTTTAACTCATGTCCAACTGCACTGTTTCTTCTTAAAAAACCCATATTCCTTAAGCATTATACAAACCTCTGGAGGGCAATAAATTCTACTTTGTCATGAACACATGGTTGATGGCTTGACAGAAGAGAAGTAGCGTAGCTCTGCTGGGGCATGGCAAGAGTAAGGCAAAAACGAATGGGGAAGGTAGAACTCCACAACTGTTTGTGAACTATCAAACCACAGAAGTGGCAGCAAGACAGAAGAATCCACAGTTACAAAGCCTGAACTTGAACACTCAAAACAGGGTTCAAAAAGTTCTATAGCAATGGTTCTCATAGGTATCTCAAAAGCAAAGCCTAATAAGCATTCATTCACAGCTTTTTCGGCGTGGGAAAAAAAAAAAAAACTTACCAATGCTCTTGCAGCATGAAAGAAAGGAACAGCACCTAGTCCTTTCACAAGCCCAAGGGCAGTGCTACAAATTATTGAGTTTTACCTAAATGCTTTCAAGCAGAATACAAAGTAAGAAAAAAAAAATCTATTAGTTGTATTCCTCAGAGATACGGCCTAGATAGGACATAGCACCTTTTCACTCCTTTACTTTCTAGAAAAGCCTACTAGTCTGAAGATTTTTCTCTGCCCCTCCAAAAAAACCCCATCTTTGCCTGAATTGTCAATGGTGACAGATAAACAGGATCTAGAAAGTCATTCCATGCTGTTTCTCTTTCCACAATTGTACATAGTGACTAAAAAAATGTAGAGACGAAACAGCCCTATTCTCTGTCTCCAACAAAGGCTTCAAAACCGCACAGAAATTCAGGGAAACAAACCAATCCCTCAGTGCCTTCAGCATCACAACATAGTCAAGTGACCCTCAGGCAGGCCCAAATATCCAAGTGAGGATACAACTCATTCACAGGTGTTTTAAGACAAAATTTATAAGAGGGCAGAGGAACCTGGTAACACAAGTCAACTTAGGAATTTTTCAGTCAGAAATAATAAGCTTTTGGTGAGTAAGTAGGATAATACTTAACAAGTATTAGCAGCGAATCAACACTTCAGAAAACAACTGCTTCCCTCCCAGCAACCTTTCTATAAGAATATTCTTAAAGGCTGAATGACCAGAGCCCTGGTGACTCCACCACTGCCCAGCCGCCAGGATTCTGTCGCTTGATGAAAATTTATCAGCCCCTGGAAACACAGGTCTTAACAATGGGAAACTGCTCCCGGCGTTGCTGAAACGCTAACAACACACTGAGCGAGGCTCTGCCTCCCAGGGAGCGGCGCGCTAGCCTGGAAGACAGAAGGGCACTGGAGCAGCAGGAATACCTCCGCGGGTGGGAGAGGGAACACACCGGGGGCCTGGGGCGGCCCCAGGGCGGGGGGCTGAGACGCCGTAGCCCCTCCGCTCGCCGCCCAAGGCTACCGCAGGCCCGGCCCGCCGCCGGCTGGGCCCGCAGCCTCCCGCAGCCGCTCGCCACCGCGATGGGCCTTCCCTTCCCCCTCAGCAGCGGCACTGGCTTCCAACAGGACCCACGGAAGGGCCGGGCCAGTGGGACCGGGCCAGGTCTCCCCTCAGGGACATCGGGAGGGTCGAGCCTCGGCTCCCCCCACAAACCTCGGCAGTTCCGGAGGTCTCGTCCCCCCTCCAATACCCACCCCAGAGTCCGCGAAAGGGGGCAGGACCGGGCCCCTTCCCTGGCTCCCTCCCTTCTCGGCGGAGGGGCCGCGCAGAGCCCCCCGAGCCGGGCCCGGGCTCCCTTACGCTGTATGGCGGGGGGCGGCGGGTATCGGGCGCGCAGCTCCGGGCCGCCCCCCTGCACGCCGCTGCTCACGTAGTTGCTGGGGAAGATGCCGACGCGCTGGTCGATCTTGCCCGTCCACCAGCCCTCGTCGCCGGACACGTGCGAGTCCCGGGACAGCACCTGTACCACGTCCCCCGGCCGCAGGCTCAGCTCGTCCTCGCCGCACGCCTCGTATTCGAAGACAGCGGTCCAGAGCGGCCCGTCGCCCGGCGGCTCCCCGCCGCCCGCGCCCTCCTGGCTGAGCTCGGTGAGGGGCTCCATGGCGAGGCTGCTCCATAGGGGGAGGCGCCCGCGGCAGCCGGGCGCTGCGGGGGGCGGCGGGGCCGGGACCGCCGCCTATTGTTCATGCGGCCCAGCGCCCGCCGGCACCAGGTGCCGCCGCCGCTGCCGGGGCTTCCCGGCGCGGGGCCGCCTCAGCCCAGCACGGGCAGGGCCGAGACCAGGCAGCGCGTGCCGTGGAGGAGCCGCCGCATCCCCCCCATCCGCCGCCTCCTCCGCACCCGCCTCCGCCTCCTGCCGCCGCCGCCGCGCATCCCGGAGCCACCTGACTCTCTGGCAGCTTCGGCGGAGCAAGGGGAGGGCAGGGCGGGCCCCGCCCCCGCGCGGCCATTGGCCGCCGCCGCCGCCCGTCAGCACCGCCCTCACCTGATTGAGGGTCCGCACCCCCTTGGCCACGCCCCCTCCCCGCCCGGCCGCCGTCCCCGGAGTCGTGCACTCACCGGTGTGCCCCCGATTGGCCCCCGCCAGGTCAGCTCTCGCTTCCCATTGGGCCGCGCGCTCCGAGCTCCGCCTTCCCCGCCGCTTGTCATTGGCTGGGGAAAGGGGCATGACACGGGCCAAGGGCGGGGTGGGGCGTCCCGAGGGCGGAGCGGGCGGGCGCCACCTGGTGGCGGGCGGAGGCGGCGCACACCTGTGCCGGCCCCCGCCGCCCCCGAGCTCGGTGTCCCCCGCCGCCGCGGGGACCGACAAAGTCTCTGTTTTCTGCTAGGCCATGGTCTTCCATAACCGGCCCGAACTTAAGCACGGGTGTTAGATGGTTTCTACGCGAGGTTATCGTGGTTATATCCCTGCTGAATGCCTTCGTTAAAGATTAACAGAAGCTACTTCTCATTCTTGCAGTCAGCATGTAACTTCCTGATTCGGTCCTGAAAATCCAAATTCCTTCTCCCTGCTACCAGGGTTTTCATAACTTGTGAAGACACCAGATCTTGTCAATGGAATTTGTTTGCACTTGCTGATATGACTGGAAGATTTTCTTTCCATTTCACTCCATTCCTTTTTTTTTTTTAATCCTCATTTGAATTTCAGCGCTAAAACTCGAAATAAAAATTCTCTGTTCATGCTGCATCATAACAAAGCCCATTCTTAGCAAACGAAAAGCCCAAGTACCCTGACTGCACCCGATGTCTTCCCACTTACAGATAAAATGTCGGGCTTAGTTACTCTGTAACACTCAGTAAATGCAATTACACAATTCGTCTCAGCAAGATGGATTTTTAAAAAATCCTCCATCCCCCAGTGAAGCCTTTGGTTTGCTTTACGTACAGAGTAGCTGCTAGTAATTCTTAAATTTTGTGCATTGGGCTTTTGTCTATTTATCTATCCTTGCACTAGCATTATGCTGTAGCACCTTTACAGGGAGCATTAGGGTTTAGGCTTTTAATAGAATGATGAAGATCTTAAGCATAACATGCTCTGAGTTAACTCAAAATCCTTATCATTGTTTATAAAATATTCGAATTTACTTGAATTTACTCTGGGAATGCACTCAACTCAACTGAACCCTAGAAACAAGTATTGCAGAGAACCCGATTGGGAACTACAATTATTCTATTTTCTCTCTTTTTTTCCCAAACTTCAGAGCCTTTATTTTTCACAGAAACCAAACAAACATGGTCTAGAAAGAGCTAGTATATTAGTATCCTTATTTTACAAATAGAGAGCAAAACGTATCTAGTTGAGGTCAGAACTAACACTTCACTGTGACGCGTGCAAGATTTAGGCATGCACGCACCAGCACAAGTTTTCAATTGAACTTGTCTAAGAACTGAGCTTTAGGTTTTCTCCCCTCTCCACATTGCCCCTTGTCAGTGAGGGCAGAACTGAGGATGCATCCTCTCCACTATTCCTTTGTTACTTAAGGGTGTGTTTTCACAATTAGTATAAGCTTATCCAATACTACTCTGTTGCTGAAAGGGACTTTCCTGCCCCTTGTCACATGCTTGACCTGCTTTTCTGATTGCAACAGTAGTGACTGTGTGGCTGTGGAGTCATTTCAGCTCATTTATCTAGCTGAAAGCTAAGCCTCTGAGTAAAAGCAGCTAGTTTTCAATCAGCTTTTTAGGTTGATCTGACTTGCATTGGGACTGTACACAGAGAGGTTAAAGACAGCACAAGGAAGCAGAACAGGTGAAAGGGACAGCCACCTGGCTTTTTCAGCAACATCCTATCTTTAGGTTACCTTGTCTTGATCATGAAGACAAGGGGTAACAAATAGTTGCTAATGTAGTTATGTTTATGGTTTTTGGAGTCCAAATAATAGATGACTGAGTTGGAATGTGAAGGACTGCTGTTAATATTCCTAGTTAAATTGCAGTTGCATGCAGTAATTTTCTGTCTAATTTTATGTAGAAAAAGTAATTTCTTCAATTCACACACTGAGAAATTGTGCTTTTCAATAATTTAGTGCTTTAAATATTGTAATATAAAAAATGTGAGTGAGACATAAGAAAATAGAGGCCTCCTGTCTTTCAGCTGTTTGCCACTTATTTTGATCACTGCTATAGAGCACTGATAGACTTAAAATAGAGAGTTACATTACTGAAGGTGTAAACTGTTATAGGAAAAAAACTGCTGCTGTAGAGTTTCAGGTTGCCTGCTCTAGTGACCTGCCAAGACAGAACCCTGCCATCTTGTGGAATGCCTTGATATCAAAGTACACAGCTTTGCTTCTCAAAAGAGCCTTTTTTTTTTTTTTTTTTTTTTTCCTGCTTGCTTGCTTGCTTGCTTGTTTGGGGTGTTTTTTTCTTTTTTTTATTTCCCATGATTATATGTTTGTTTCTACAGAAGTATTGTGACTGGCTTAGGATGCCTGTCACTTGTGCCTGAACCTGGGAGAGTGTCCAGGGAAATACTCTGAACAGCCATCATAGGGTTTTCCCACTCTCACAGACTTCTCTTGGAATCTTTTACCATCTTTTGCCATGTCAGAGACTGGTTTCTGAATAAAAGGAGCTGGCCAGATTGGGTAGGCTGTTCTTAGCATCAAGGTAAATAGAACTGTCAGTAAATGTTAAATTCATATTCCAGTAACTGGCAAAAGGTAGATGAAAAGAATGTTAAAGACTGTCTGCACGCAGTCTTTGAAAGATGACATTTTAGCATTGGCAAGATACAGAGAAATTTTTGAAATGGTGCCTGCCTTTCTGATGAACATTTAGCCCAAATGCTATATTGAAAGTTTCTTCTTATGCATTTTCTAATAAGAAATGCAGATAAGATAACAGATAAGAACTGTATCTTATTCCCATTATTATTCAGCAGATCTGAATAGTGTGAATTACATTCTAGATATAACAAATCCAGTTCTTAAAGTCTGTATTTGAATTAGCACTCTGTACTTCTTAAAGTTTGGACATGGATTTTGTTATAATGTGTTTCAAGAGTCTAACCTCCAAAATGCAGATGACACTCTGAATTTAGTTCAAACTTTCTTCAAACTGAGAACTTTGAACCAAAGCTTTTAATTCAGGCTCATTTTTGCATCTACATTTTAAAAGTATCAACAAATTATTAGAGGGTAAACAAAAAGGCCAGTCTATCCCCAGTCTTTGATTTAAGAAGCAATGGAAAGTACTCTGCTTCTTCAGTATCATTATTAATACAAATCTAGGATAATGATCTCAGCTTTTGTCCTATGTTTTCTGGAGGCTTGTGCAGACTACCACTGAACTTAGCAGCTCTATAACTTATTAAAACTTGGCAGTCCATAGTTATAAATCTACACTGGATATCAAACTGTTGGCAGTCTAGGCTCCCTGTATCTGTGTTCTGTTAAGGAAAAAAACCATAATGGTACTAAAAAACAAAAGGAAGAGAAATGTCCAGAAAAAAAAAAGGAAAGACTGCTGGCACAGTCTACACAGTACTACACCACAGTACTAGAAACATACTGTAATTCCAACTACAGCTACCATGACAGAACGTCTCTACCAGCACAGTAAGAAAGTATAAAAGATTGAGGAGATGCCCCTTGGCACATCTTACTGCAGCTCACTCCTTTTACATCCTGTGGTAATTTATATTGCATATTAAATTTACCCAGCACTCTCATTTGGCTTTTATACATTTCAGAGGATACACCACAGATCTGTCCCCTGCCTATATCCCCAGATATAACCATATATACCACTCTGGAGATAAATCTCACTCCAGTAACCAGATTTGTTTGATAAGATGCAGATAATTTCTACTCAAACAATGTAAGCTTTACTAACAAATGGATTCTTCTATCATTAAAAATTGCCTCTCTACATGGCTGTAAATCTGGACTGGTTTTTTTCCCCCCACTTTAGAACAGTACTGCTTTGCCAACATCACTTTAGTGAAGGTTTGTTCTTGATGAGGGGGAGAGGGGTAAGCCACTGGCAACAGAAGCTTTATGAACTGTGCTGTGCTAGCTAGGAGGCAGGCTGCAAATCTGGGTCTTTAGCATCTGAGTCAGTAAAGAGAGAGCTCTACTCTGCTTCATAAAATATATATGCTAATCTCCCAGATGGCTATATGTTCTTTCTCCATAAAACAGATGACCTGGAAAAATAAAAGACTAAAACCACTGGAGACTAGGAATTCTGGGCCAAAATCTGGAAGCTTGCAGTAGATTTTACAGACAGACTTGGATTTTAAATTTAGTTTGGATCTGGTTTCATAACAAAATATAGCAATGGTTATTATTATAGGTCACAGCATAATTTCACATGCAACATGAATCATTCATATATCTGCATCCCTCTAAGAAAAATATAACAAAGGAACACTTTCAAGTGAGATTTCTGTTTGCACTAAAAGATACACACCTAACAGAAATAATGGTTAACTTTGGCTTAGTAATGATTAACACTGTGTATTACCTCAATCCAAGCCACACATACTCTTGTTTGATTAGTCATAGCTTGAGTTGCTGCTCCTGTAAGGGAATATCAGAACCATGCTGCCACATTGGCAACATTGTGCCACAGTTTCGCGAATGTGTGGAACAAATATTTAACTTATTTGCAGAACTGTGTTTAGTGCAATGCAAATGCTCTCACTAGAGTTCAGCAAAGACACTATAGAAAAGTTTTCATGTTTCTGAAATCTTTATAGGTGCTGATAGCCTTGATCTTTGTTTTCATGTTTCATGTGAAAAAATAAAGCAGCAGTAGACTGCCCTGCAGTGTCATGGCCAGCATATGGTGCAGCACTCACTCAGAGCACTCTGTACTGCCTCAGGCACCTCGTCTCCCATTCAAGGCCTTCTGCCCATGCAACGACCAAGTCTCCCTTGTTTGCAAGGGCAAATGAGATTTTGTTTGGAAATAAAAAAACTAAGAAGGAAAACAAGGTACTTTGTTTAGGTTTTAAGTTTGTCAAACAAAGCCTTTGGGACAGTTTTCAGATCACCAAAGCTACTCTTGAATAGCTTCAGAAAGACAACACAAAAAATGAAGAATCCTGCATCTGAGTTCAAACCAGACAAAGGCAAACTTCATTTCTAAATGTTCAGAGACACAACATCCACCAGATAACAGCATTCATATGCAAATCAGAGCCTCATACCCAAAGCATCTCTCTGCTAAATCTGTCATTATAAAGTTATGGACATAGAAGAGATAACTTTTTCATTTGGAGTAGCAAACTTTGAGGTTTGATTGAGGCTGATGTCATGTTTTCTCTAATTTGCATTGAGTTAACTTACTATTCAGAATAATAAACCTCAATCAAAAATAAGACCAACTAGGTCAGTGCAGTAGTAATTATCATAGAATTATATAATGGCTTGGGTTGGAAGAGACATTAAAGATCATCTCATTCCAACCCTACTGCCTCGTTCCTGTCCCCTGTCCCAAGGCTAAGGACATCTTTCACTAGACCAGATGAGGTCTGGTCTAGTGAAAGATGCTCCATCAAACTGGCACTAAACACTTCCAGGGATGGGGCAGCCACAGCTTCCCTGAACAATCTGTTCCAGTGTCTTATCACCCTCACCTTCCTAGTAAATTCCTACTAAAGAATTTCTTCCTAATATCTAATCTAGACATACCCTTTGCCAGTTAAAAGCCATAACCCCTTGTCCTACCACTACTTGCCCTTGTCAGTTGACCCTCTGCAGCTCTCCTCTTTGTGTACCAGAAGGCTGCAGTAAGGTCCACCTGCAGCCTTTTCTTCTCTCTCGGTCTTCATTGTAATTTTTTTTTTTTACACATTTTCTTGAGAGAACAGGTGACATTTGCCTTCTGTTTCTTTTTATTTACAATCCCTGTTTAAATCCTTAGCATAATTAGTTAGAGGAGCCTCTTTTAAAAAATGGATGACTACTGGAAAATTTTCTGTCTTGATTTCCCCTGACAATGTCTACTCTATGCCTGGTGACTAAGCTCAGATATGACACTGTATCCATACTATAATTCATAAGGCAACTACAAGGAGATCTCCTCATACTTACATGAAAATCAGTCTGTTTTGATCTTTTAGTTAAGTGTGGGCAGAGAGACACATCATGTTTTTATTGTGATGCTGTCTCTCATTACTGGCAGCACCAGATCCAGACAGCCAGAGACATGCATTGAGCACGGATTTCATGTAACAGGGTTGAACTCATGTCAACAACTCTGCCTTTACAATCCAGAATTAATTTGTGTTATCTTTTTACATTATCTTCTTTCTCAAATTGGTGGTCTTAATTAGTGGGCTTGGTCCTGCACACTATCAAGTACAGTGTACAGCACTGCACAGCTGAAGCTTTTGAAGGACAAGGGAAATGTTATTCACTGAGTAACCCTAGACAGTTCAGTCCCACACTACAGACTGGTCAGTGTCATTAAGTTTCATTGGTACCTGAGCAGTTTTCAAAAGGTAACATTAAACATAACTAACTTATGAAGGATACATGCCGTCTTCTTTCTCGTGATGTCTTATTTCCCCTCCAAATTATGCTGCTAAAAGAGCCGGTAAGATTTAGATTGGTTAGTGTATGAATGACTGAATTTTTGCACGTATACATTGCTTGACCTTAACTCTTCCTGCTCCACTGGCGGTAGGACCTAAAATTTAGCCCGGTCCGGCGGCGGTGAAGCCCCTGGAGCCCTGCGGGGGGCGCCGGGAGCCCGCGGTCCCGCCCGCCGCCGCCCCGCAGCGCCTCCGGCCGCTCCGCGCTTCAAAACGGAGGGATTCTCGTCGAGGCTATTTTCGGCCCTGCTGGAGCCTTGCGCTGTTTCCTCAGGGCTCAGAGCTCATTGTTTTTGTTCACTTAGATGAACCAATTGTAGTCTACATAGGACGCATTTGTTTTCCAGTTCCTCAAACCATTATTACCTTTTTCCTGTTCCTCTTGAGAAAATGGACTTTTGACACCCTGCCAGGTTGCATTACTGAATTCCCTTGCCCGTTTCAGGGTGAAATCATGATAATGGCAGGCGCTTTTACCGAAAAAAAAAAAAAAAAATCACTGAACAAAATGTGGAAGAAAACCTTACTGTGGGAAAAAAAGCAAGTTGCGTAATAGTGAAGAAACGAGGTAGTGTGAGTCATCCCGCTCATGAGCACTTCATCTGGTGAAGTTAGCACCATCCAGGAGGGAATTTGCCAGGCCCTGCTTACATCCCACAACCAGTAAGCCTAGCCAGAAGTATAGGACTGAAAATAGAACCGTATCAAGTAATCCCTTAGCATATACAAGAAACCATATCACAGTTGACTTCAGTAGAAGCATCAGCTCTCCTTACCTTCATTTTATTACAAATAACACCACCAGCCTCATCAAGGTACACAAGATAGTCTGGAAGACTTAGGTCCACAGGCTTCCCTAAACACCCATTTTGTCCTTGGAAGACCCTTTTTTATGGTCCATGCTTCATACTACTACCAGCATACTTTTTCTCCAGCTTCATCCTCAAACAAGATCTTTTATACTCGGAAACTGGGGTTGATTTCACTTCTTTCCTGTTATCCAGTTTACTCCTTTTAACTTTCTGTGGATCTTAGGGCTGCCATTACAAATCCTAAGGGTGAAGTAAGATTGAGAGGACAGAAAAAACCCCATACATTTTGCATCTAATCTTGTTTCTTTTTCTTAAAAACTCTGTAGGAGGTAAGGCAGGGTAACTAACTTTCACTTGAGCTTTGAATAGTCTTAATTCAATTGTAACTGTACATGCAGATCTAGGACTTCTGTCTTTTTCCTCAGCTCTGCTGCTGCTGGATTCAGAGAATGGGACAGAGAATGGGTGTTCAGGTTTGTATACTCAAAGACTGACTAACTCTCTCCTCACTTCGATCCATTATATTGTACAGACAGTGCTAGAAAGAAAGATGGGTCACAAATACAATGGCCATTGCTAACTCCTTGGTGGGGAAAAGTTTAGGTGTTACTACAAAGGACAAGATTTCAGTAATGAAATCTTTCCTTTTCCTGAAGACTATACAAGGCCACACATGCAAACTGCGCAGACACTTCCTACAGAATTTCCTTGAAGGTCACTCTAGCTAATTGAATTTGATGGATTTTCTGGAGACATCAGTCCCCCTCCTTCTGAACATTTCTAGCCTGGAGCTGATATTCATCCATCACCCCTTCACCCAACTCAGTCCCTCATAATTTCTCTGTTGCATTTATGAGCAAATCTGACAATTTAAGCACTTGTCTCAAAGTTTGTGATATGATGAGGTACACAGAACCAGGAAATGAAATTAGCTAGTGAGAATAGCATCTGACAGAAGCTCCTACAGGCCTGCCAGTCACACAGAAATCTTTTTGCGATAGTATGTGTTGTTTAGATCAGTTCTAAGAAGTAAGGCAGAAGGGAGGCCAGTGAAAAGATGGATAATTGTAAGTTCTGTTATAAGAACTGTTTACTTGTAAGATTCAGATCCTAGACACTTTCTGCTTAAAAAACACAGAGATATGCACATTTTTCCTGATGTCTGTAGAAGTAACAGTTGTGAATAATTATGCTTTTCAATCTAGAGCTCTCAAAATTACACCTGAAGCATTGACTTTAAAAAAAAATCTAAAACGTTTTGCTTGTTTTCCATCATATGTCATTTAAAGATTTACAAGAAAGCATTTAGTTGTGTTGCTACAAGCTAACTGAAAAAATTCAAAATGCAGTCCAAGAGTCAAATTACTTTAGCTACCTGTACTTAATTCTGTTGTTACCGCAGTGAAACTTTTTCCTATGATTTATATAGCACTCAATAGAGAATTAAATCTTGGGAACACTTGTTCTACTGCAAAATATCTTTTTGTGGTTAAAAATTTTTTGCAGCAAAACCTCTTCTCATGTCACAGCACATGCTGAAATAATGGCAAAAAGATAAATTACTCCAAAAGTAATTTTAGCTACTGTAAATTTTATAACAGGACCCCTAATTTCTATGACGTTTAGAACACTGTACGTAACAGCTATAGGCATATGGCTTACAGATTTCTGACTTAACCTTCACTGGCATTTCTGAGTTCTGTAAGCAGCACAGAACAGAGTGTAAGTCTCTCCAAAAGGGTTGCTTACTCCACCCTTCCTTTGTTTCAAAGTGGTTTCTGATTTTTTTGCCTTTAGGGTTATTTTTAATGTTAGATCATTTCCATTGTTTATCTCCAGAAAAGTGTTTCCAGACCATTTTGCAGTCACATTCTGGAAAGGCCTATGAAAAACTGAATGCTATATGTTTCCCTGACAGAGGTGGTCAGAAATATACAACTATCATCATCATCCTACACCTACAACTAATTCCTTTGCTTTCTAATAGTTCTGTGCCTGATCATTTTTCATTGCTTAATCCATCAAACATTTCCCAAAGGATTAAGAAATATCTTTCCATGCTGCAGACCAAGAAAGAATGCACCAAGACTAAGTGCTATTAATATGGACAGTATTCTGGAGTGAAGAGCACAGCAGCTGCATAAGGCACCAATGCAAACTGTCTTGGGAAATACTGGCACTTCTGGATGCCTGAGAATTCCTAAGGATCTGCCATGAGGGATGTACAGGCTGTTCCATAATGGGTAAATTCCCTCATTTCTGAGCAAAAAGATCAGGAAGGATCTCTTCAAAGGATGCATCTTCTCAGGGAGTATCCTGTGGGTTTTTCCACAGCAGGGACAGACGAACAAAGTTTGTAGAAAACCCTTCAGACAGGCTGAGAGCTCTAATTCATCCACCTGCAATTCTCTGACCTGTGAACTTCACCACTTCTGTGCTGGTCATTATCTGCTCCTGATATGAGCTAGGGAACACTCTCATGGGATTAACAGGTATAGGGGAAAGAAGTTTCATCCCACTTACTTTCATCCCACTGCTTTGTCTCCAAACCAAGAAAAAACTCACTTGTCTACCACTGACTGTAGAAGCTGTGACAGTTTGTGAAGATGTTACATTAATGTAAAACATAACTCTGTTTAATGCATTAGGACTTGGGAGATCTAGGTGCTAAATCTAGGATCTGCCATGATTTGCATCATGACCCAGAGCAGATCACTGTATTTGTAACAGTATTAACATCTGTACAGAGCAATTAAGGATACCTTCTTTGCAGGCTGCTTTCATCCAGATTAAAAAATTTATATATATACAACATACATTAGTATCAGTGCCACTTAAGAGATAACTTTGAGTTGCAAAGAGTTCATCTATTTCTAAGTCCACTTTTCTTGGCTGCACATAGTTCTCTAATCAGTCTGGTGCTGTCGTGACACTGCTCAAGATGAGTATCATCAGGCTTTACTTGTAGGGCAAAGAATTCTGATGTCAGACCTCATGGACACAAGGATAAATACAAAAAGTGAAACCCAATCTGATGTGAGAAGAATCTGAAGACTCTTCAGCTGAAAGAAGATTTGCATGAAAAATTTGAAAAATTATGCTGTCTCAGAACCTGTGGTGTATCTATACATGCGCAGGAACACACGTGTCCATACATACACGTACGTGTGCTCTTTGTTCACAGGGATTGCCTTATTGGGTTACAGCTGAGAGCTGGCTGAAGGCAGAGGCTGCAAGGAGAGACAAGTCGAATGTGTGCAGGTGTTTCTCAATAGCTATGGGGTTTTTTTACATTAAGAGCTCCCTCCCACATCAGTTTACCATGGAAGGCTGTTCATGGAGGTAGGCCAAAACCAGTTGCCCATTGAATGGCTGTAACAAATCTGTTCAGCCATCACAAGAAGTAGAAGACCTTTGTTGCTGCTGCTGCTGTTTCCTTGATCAATACTTGTGCCATCTCCAGCTGGCTGCCACAGACCCTTTCTTTAGAGGCCATATGTCCTCTCTAAGAAAGCTCTCATCACACCTCCTTCAGGCTTCCATCATTCTGCTGTACTTAATGCTCGATTTCATTTAGTTCATGAAGCAATGGAACTGTAGGATTATGGCTTTCTTCAGCTTGTGCTTAGAGAAAACATGGCCAAGGGAAAAAGAAACAATTGTCTAGGACAGCAAATGTTACTCATTGGTTAGCTCATATGGGCTTTCTTTCTAAATCGTTCTTTAAATGATTGCTGGAACACAAGTTATTTTAGATCAGCCATAAAGCAGCAGTGTTTCAGGGCACCCCCCTGATTAATAATTTTCACATTCTGAAATCTGTCAACTATCCCTCCAGGCACTGCCAATTCAAGCAAATACAAAAAAGAGTATTCATAACACCTCAGGGCATGATTTCATCTGTTCTTCAACACTAAGCAGGACTGACCTGCTCAGTATTCATCTGGGAGACCTCCAGAGAACAGAAAGAAGAGTAAGGAATGGGCAGATCTTGAGAGGCAGCTGAGATTTCTTGCCAGTATAAGTCATGCAACATCCCTGGGAATTCAAACCTTGGTTGTTTAAAAAATAGCACTGCTTCTTCTGTGACCGACCTATATTGGCAATGAAGCACTGTATGACTGGAGATGCTACCTTCCAAAAGGGATTTAAAACTGAGATTCTGCAGTTCTTTTCTCCAATTCAGGTTGTTAACTATGGCCACATTCCATCTCAAGGCAATGAATTACATACTGTTTCCAATAGTCTTGAATGTCAAAATTATTCTTCACACCTCCTACTAAAGCACACAGTCACTGCCATGTTCCACTTCAGACAAGGCTGTATTCAGTGAGGAGTCTTATATACACAGTTAGCAAAGGAGTTGAAATCAGACTTCAGAAATATGAAGTTACTTTTCTAATTATTCAGAATAACTTAAAATCTAAGAAAGTTCTAGGGAAACTGGTAAGACTTGCAGGGCCTCTCAACTAATTTTCCCAAGCAAATCCTTGTAAGAAATGCAATTGCATGAAATTGTGATTTTTATTCACTTCAACCCTCTCACCTTGCAGTGCCACTAGTCATTCCACAGACTTCCACATTTGCCTGATGATAAGCCAGGTGTCTTAACACTATTGTCCAAACTCTGCCCAAGTTTCCTCCTCAGAACTCCTAATTTTTGCCTCTTTTCAGTACCCTGAAATTTATAGGCGTTTAACATATGTTGTAATTCTGTCTCTGGCAATGTATTTTAAACCAGAATGGTTTCCTAGGCAGGGACCAACCAATTCAAAAGGCTGAACTTCCTTAGAAAAATGGCTATGAAGAGCCATAATCGAGAGGAAATCCTTCAAAACTGAGAAGATTCTCTTGGGGGCTCATTATCATACTACGGGAGCTCGGTTACTTCAGACAGAGAGTTTAACTGCAAACAAAGATCTTAAATTGCAATTTATCTCAGTAACATCACAAATCATTGTTTGGTAGAAATCTCTTACAGAGAGGCACCACTGTGCTGTACTTTAAAGAATGTGGTATAAATGCTGCTAAAATACTGTCAGCTGAGTGTTTGGATATTCTAATTTTAGCCTTGTTTATTATGTTTCATCTCCATGGCATTTTTAGGCAATTCATGTACCAGCAATTCTAGCAAATTCCTCTTTCTCAGAGAGACCTCACAGTCACTGGGACACGGATGACACTTCTCATTGTGGTTTCTGTATGGACACATTCACACAATTAGGTGCTTTAATGTAAAAGTGCATGATGCCCTTACAATTTTCTTGTAAGAAGCACTGACAGAGCTATTTTTAGGAGGAAAATCCATGTAAAACTCCACTCTTTCTTCAGCAATGGGACTATTAAGCTGTTCTGATGGATTTTTCAACCATGCTGAAGCAGCTGCAAGAAGTTAGGATAGGGAAACCATGGCCTACATAGGTATTAAAAGTGTACAGCAAAAAGATGCATAAATACAAATTCTAACAGGAAATAAAAGGAATTGAATTGAAGGTACTATTGCTCTAGTGGCAACTTACAAAAAGCTGCTATCAACAAGTTGGTAAGAATTTGTTTTTATTAGCTGTCACAAGACTTCTTTGTCTGTGTGGATCTATTTTAAACAGTTTTCCCCTTTCAGCACTCCCTGATAATAAGAAACTTATGTAAATGCTCTTATTCGGAAAGACTCTCATTTTGGTGTTCTTATTTTGTCTTGAGAAAACCACAGGGCTCAGACAGCATACAAATAGAGCTTACATACTCAAAAGGTTGCAGCAGGCAGCAGAGATAAACTGCAAGGGCAGGATTAGTGGGACTGTGGACTCCACAGTTCAGCTGTTTGCAGGTGAGTAATTAGCATCTTCCACCCAGTGCATTATCTCCTCCTCAGTAGCACTGTGAGGTAACATGAAGAACCTCATTAGTCACAGTGATAGTTGAAAAAAACCAAAAAACCAATAAACAAAACCCAAACTAAACCTAAACCTTTTTTCTCCATTCTTCTATTGTGAGGATAAGAATGATGTTCTCCTACATTGAGAGGGACTAATTTGGCCTTTCCTACAAGGTGCTGGGAAGGGTGTGTTCTCAAAGCACTGGTGGGTCTGGGAGTGTGATTGGTGGTGTGGCTGGTGAAAGGTGACAGTGGAGAGCAGTCTATTTTATAGCTGGGTCTGCTGCATGTGCTGTGTTTGGAAAGCCTGCCAGCACCGCATGGAGGGGATGTCTCCTGCTATGGAACCTTCCTGCTGGTAGATCCCTTTCTGGTCTGTACTAAAACACTAGAGAATAGGCATATTTTTTGTGTTGTTTCTAAAGGCTGTTAGGAGTAAGGTTAATATGTAGGGCTAGATTTTGTGAAGAAATTTTATAGTAATCCCTTAATGTTCAAGGCTATATCTTGTGTGACTTCTAGAAATGAAGTGGGGTCTGTGAGGTGATCTGTTTCATGCTTAGAAGTTTGTTTAAAACCTGTGCAAGTAGCAGATAGGCTGCTATCAGCTGCTGATGTCATGGCAACATGTTAAGTAGAGTCCTGGAGTGGCTAAAACCCACTCTACTGTAATTAAAAGTTAACCTAGAACAACTTCCTGACAGGCTTTATAAGAAAATTAGCTATCTTACAGTGAAACTAGGCCAGCAAATATTATTGTAGAATGACTTTCTGCTTTCTCTCAGCCTTGGAAATAAGTTTACTTCTTAATTATTATACAAGATGAGAGAATAAAACACATCACTGTACTTTATGACAATGTTTCAAATTCAGATAAAGTATTTTCTAATTTGGTTGCAATTATAGGGAATGGTAGGGGGAAAAAAGTCAATCCATAAAATTACAAAAAGGTTTAATTCCTTTATATCAAGTATTTGTTTTGCTACTGTTTCTTCAGAGAAGCAAAAAGCAGGTGCACTTTTCTCCTAGGCTGTTCAATTATATACAAAATTGATTCTTGTCTTTTTTTTTTTTTTTTTGAGCCAAAGCTGCTGCTTTGCATACTGTATGCAATTCACGTAAAGTAGTCTTTGTCAGCAGGATGCAAAAACAGATTGAAATGCTACTGCCTAACTTCAGATCTCAAGACAAGGGATTGATAGGAAGACATATATAAAAGTTGGTAGTGAACCACCAAGACCTAGTTTGTCACTCTTTACCTGAGGATAAATAACTTATCCAGCACAGAGAGAAATGCTAGCCCTCATAACCGTAAAGTGAGTAAATTGGTGCTTTTCTTGTTTTCTGCTAATTGTTTTATTAGCTGCTCACAGTTTGGTATCATACAGTGATGATTTACTGTAACCAAAATTTCCAAGTCATAAGGTTTTTTTCTAGACATAATAAATTTTGTCCAATTTAGGCAAAACATTCTTTTTACCTTTTTGTTTCCCCCTTGTCCTACTTATGAGTTATGTTCTCATAAACCTTAGTAATTCTCTTGATAATTAATTTTAAAATTATCATTTTGGGTATCCTGTGAAAAATGTCTGGAGGGAAAGCATAGAACCTCATTCGCCTGAACGAGAAGATGAGAGACCAATGTACTTCTAATGGTGCAAAGCATGCTGCAATATTATACTTAGAAATAGCAATGTGTTGAAGCATTTTTGTGACAAGTTTCAGTATTCTATTACTGTTTTGATTAACTTCCTCTTCTTGCAATAGCATGCACTGGTGAGTCTCCAGTCACTTAATTTAGTGCCCACACCCTTAAATGTTTTATCTAATAAATTGTCACACTCTGCTCTTTCAAGACCAAACTATTTTTTCTGTACCCATCCTGAAGAAAAATTTTAAGGCTAAAGTGCAGTGCAGATGATAAGCTCCTTATTTGTTAGCATGTACAAATTGAATCTATTGCTGTTACTTTCAATCTAGGTGTCAATTGTTTGTTTCCCCATGAAAGCTAATAATTTCTTTTTTTTTGCTTTTTTGATGATGCCTACAACTGCACTTATCAATTTACCTTTGGGCATGGATGGATTCCAAAAATATTATTTCCTGCTCTTGTGTCATAATGTTTTCAGTCTGTCTGTATTTAATTAGCTAAACAATGAAGTCTTAATTGTCCTATCAAGCACATGATAATCTCTTCCTTATTTTACTGGATGCAGACTAGATCCTCCCATGATGATGTGCACTTGAACAGGGCTATCTGTGTGGAACCAAGTTATGCTGCTTTGGATCAGGGTTGAGTCTGTAATTTCACTTGTATTTTATGTAAATATATATATATACATGTATGTTTTGGTTCCTCTGGTTTGGTTTTTTTTTTTTTTTTTTTTGCTTTTCACTTCCATACCTCCACCCCTCCATGCAGTACCCCCCAAGCCTTTGTAACATCATGGCTGGCCAATGGTCCAACAACTTCTAGGAGTGGGGCTGGGGAAACAGCTAGAAGCTTCCACAGCATTCAGCCTCTTACACAGGGGCACTGTTTAATATGAATCATTACTAGTAAGCTGAAGCTAATCTGTCTAGATTCAATCAAAGGCTCCTAAACAGGAGCATAAAGGTTTCCAAAGCATTTACTGTAGCCTTCAGACACCAGTTATTAATGAAATGTTATCCCTCTTGCCTCCCTTTGTGAAGGTGAACAGCTTTATGTAACATTGATGCAACAGCTGCTGAAGGAACTGACACTTCATAATCCTGATCACCACAGTATCAAAGTATATGTAAGGATAACACAATCTAACAAGTTCATCTTTTAAAAACTGTATTTATAATTTTAGTTTTTAATGGTATTTTGGCAAATATTGCAGTTGAAGCAGTTTTATTTTTTTTCTGAGCATACTGGTGATGCTTGTCATGCTTGCCTTTAATGCAAAAGGATAAAGGGAATTCCCCCTCCTCATCCATGATAATCCTCTGCAGTTTTTCACTGTTGGTTTTTTCCCTTCCCCCATCTTTATTTCCTTTAATATCTCTATCCTGTTTGACAGAGTGAAAAAATGCTCTTTTGTAAAATAGTGCTCCCAGTTTTGTATTTGAATATGTACTATCTGAAAAAGGTTTATTTTTTTTAAAAGGGGGAGAAGGCCATTGTGGTTGAGGCTTTGTGTCCATCCCTTCTCCCTGCTTTCTCACTAGGGAAACAAAAAATAGATGAAATACATTTGCCTTGAGTCAGTAATTTCTGTCTTCTGGTTTTCCAAGAATAGCCAAATGCTGCCATTGGCTCACTAACTGTCAGGGAGACAGTGGAGACTGAGGAATTAATGCAGCCTCTTGAAAATACCAGCCCAAATGCATGCTCATCATGAGTCATGGCTGAGTGCTTGGGTTATTTCACTCCTGCAGTTTTTCTGCAGTAGAAACCCCGCATTACAAAATGAGTCCGTTTGGAAGAGACCCCCACAGTCTGTCATCTGTCCAACCTCTCTGCTCTATCATACAACACATGGCAGGGGATTGCATCCAGACATATCCTGAACATTGCCGATCAGGGAGACTCTGCAACCTCTTGGACAATGTGTTCCAGTGTGTGGTGACCTGCACAGTAAAGAAGTTCATCCTCATGTTCCACTGGAACTTCCTGTGCATTTCTGCCTGTTGCCTCTTCTTGGTATCTGAGAGAAGAGCCTGGCTCCTTTCTCTGACACTCTCCGTCAGGAGACAATGATCAATGTCCCTTCTCAGACATCCCTTCTCAAGGCTTAACAGGCCCAGTTTCCTCAGCCTTTCCTTGAGAGATGCTCCAGTCCTCTCATCATCTTTGAAGCCCATAGTGTTTATAGGAAGAGGACTCCTCTTGTCCCTTCTTGAGAGCATTGCCTGAACTCCTTCCCTAATCTGTTCCTCTCTAAATAACATGTGACTTTTGGGGTGTGTATGTCTAAGGTGGAAGCTTGAAAAGCCAGCACTTGATGAGAACTGGTGACCTATTGTGAAAAACACGGTTCACTTTTATGTAAAAGTTATAATTTTAATAAGAATAAAATAAAATAGACAATTAGGAGACAAAGAAACAAAGCTTTTCGGCCGAGGTGCTGATACCAACAAGATCAGCA
>VZUI01052809.1:0-19280 GCA_013401135.1 Cettia cetti
CCGGCCCTCCTGCCCGCCCCGCGCCGCTCGCCAGTCCAGGCTGCAGATGGTGTGCCGCCGCTCCATCGGGCCCCCCAGCCGGCCCTCCGGCCACGAGCCCCCCGCACGCTTCTCCGCGGGAAACGCCTCGGGCAGGCCGGCCGGGGCCGCCTCGGGGTGCGCCCCGGCGGGGACCGGGTCCACTCCCAGGCCTGGGGGAGTGGGGACAGACAGGACGTCAGGGCGGGGGGCTGAGCTGTCCACCCTGCCTGGTCGCCAGCCCCTGCCCCGGCCATCCCACCAGCCCCGTGGGGTGCAGAGGGATGGGGTGTGGGGTGGGGATGTGCGAGCCCCAGTGGGCTGGGGACACCCCTTCGGGACTGGGAGAGGATGGGACACACCAAGACAGGGACAAGGCGGGATTTTGCCGCCCTGATTGACACCCGTCACCCGCCGTGCTCCAGCCCCTCGTGCCCAGGGACGCCGGCCACTCGGGGCCGGCTGTGCCTCGGCTGCTGTCCCCCGGCCGGACCCCCGCACCGGTTTTGAGGATGAGGAGGTGCAGGGCATCGTCGCGCAGGTAGGAGGCCGCCGCGATCTCGTGTGTGGGGATTCGCAGGATCAGCTCCTCGTTGTCGCGCCAGGTGAGCAGGAGGCAGCGCGCCGAGAGGCTGAGGATGCTGTCCTGCTCCGGCGTCGTCTGCAGCGGCAGCTCCTTCAGCTGCTGCATGGACAGAGTGCAGGGGGTGCGTGGGGCACCCGGCAGTGTGGGGTACCCAGGGCCCACCCTCTGGGAAGTGGGGACCCCTCTTACCCTGGCCGTGTCCAGCAGCTGCAGCACCTCATCCCGGCTGGAGGGGTTCAGGGAGGATGCCACCCATGTCAAATGACCTAAAAACTGCAGGGGGAAAAAAAAACAGGGCAGCCTGGGGAGGCTGGGGCATACACCCTCCCCTGCCCTATGGCCCCAAGGTCAAGACACATCTCCCTGGGGTTCAGGGAGACCCTGCAGTTAGGGGGTCCCCCCTGCACCGCCAGTGCACCCTCCTCCTCCCCGGGTGTTTGCCTGGGCAGGGAGGGCACCAGGACCCTTCTGGGCTCTCAGCATGGTGTGGTGGCCTCATATCCCCACCCCAGGCAAGCAGTGACCCCGGGCACATTTGGGGATCCCTTTACCTTCACCTCCTTCTCCACGTAGTCGTGCAGCAGGATCTGGGGGTCGATCAGGTAGTCGGGGGGGTAGAGGGGCACGGAGTGCAGCGGGCGCCGGTAGACGCTGCTGCGGAGCGCTGCCCTCCGCGCAGCCTTCGGGAAAACCAGCCGCTTGATGGGCGACACGAAACCCTGGCGGGGAACGGCACGGGGACGGGTCAGCCCCAAGCCTGGCCCCCACACACAGGGTCCGTGGCACCCAGCACCTGCGGCGGGGGGCAGCAGCTGAGCACCCCTCGGCTGGCTCTTCGCACTATTTGGGTGGCTCCGCTTCTTCCCACTGCGCTGTGGGAGGGTGCGGAGCCTCTCAAACCTGTGGATCTCACCCGCCCCCACCCTACTGCCAGCCCCCCGGCACCAGCCCCAGCCCCACGCACCTTCTTCCCCTTCTTGGCCTCGCTGTCCATGGCAGGACGCGGTGCTGCGGCCGCCCCCACTGCCCCGCTCGGCGCCGCGGCGCTTTCCTGTGTCGGAAACTCCACCAGGATAGCTGGGATGTGAGTTCCTGCCTCTCCTGGGGGGTGCTGGGACTGGGCTGGGCTGGCCCGGGCTGGGCTGGCACTGGGACTGGGACTGGGACTGGGACTGGGACCGGGACTGGGACTGGGACTGGGACTGGGACTGGGACTGGGACTGGGACTGGGACTGGGACTGGGACTGGGACTGGGACGGGGACAGAGACTGGGACTGGGATTGAGACTGGGACCGGGACTGGGATAGGGGCTGAGCTGTTACTGGGGCAGAAGCAGGGGCTGAAGTTTGCTGAGATGGGACTGGAGAAGGGACTTGGACTGGTGCTGGTGCTGGGACTGGGGCGGGGATTGACACTTACACCAAGACTGGGGCTGGGATTTGGGCAGATTGCGGTTGAAGTGGGCTGAGATGGGACTGGAGCAGGTGCTGGGACCAGAGCAGGTGCTGGTGGTGCCTGCAGGACTCTGCTATGGAGCAGCCCCTGCCTCTCACGGCAAGGCTCTTTCCTGGGGCTGGTTCTGCTTCCTTGTGACCCCAAATCAATCCCATCCTCATGGGGCAACCCTGGGAGCTCCCAGCCCTCGCTGCCCACGTCCTGTCCTGCTTACACGGGCCCCTGGCACTGGGAACGGCCCTGGCACTGGGAACAGCACTGGCAGGAGCCCACACAGCTGCCTGCAGCACCCCATCCCCACCCTGCCCATGGCATCCAAACCCGTTGTGGGTCTGGGGGTCGGCCGGGGATCAGCTCCGGTAGGGAGGGGGCTGGCTCGGCAGTGGCCATGTCCGGCAGCTTCCTCCCCGAGATGCTGCATCCTGCCTGTGCACCCCTTCCCTGCCGGCCACCACGCAGGGCCACTGGCAGCGGCCGGGGCCACCAACACCAGGCAGGCAGCGCTGCTACAGCCATCCTGCTCTGTTAGTGATGTCCCCGAGCAGTCCGGGACAGAGACACGTCATCCTGCCCTGCTTTGGAGCCCCAGCTGTGAGCTGGAGTTGCCGACAAGGAGAGGATCCCACAGGCAGGGCTTATTGAAATGAATTTAATATCTCATGTTGCAGCAAAATTAAAAATATACAAAAAGTTTGTGGTATACAAAAAAGTCTCGGGACGGACCCCGGCCTCCCGCTCGCCCCCGCCCGTGCCGAGGGTCCCAGAGAAGAAGGTGGCACACAGAGTATTTACAGTACGTGACAGCAGCCGCCGGCTCCCAGCGCGGGGGGGTTCAGGGGTGTGGCTGAGACCCTGCGGCAGCCCCTGCCAGAACGAACTTCCCTCACTCCCTGAAGCTGGAGCAGCCCTGCTGCCGCCCCTGGGTGACACCCCCAGGGACCAGGACCCCCCCCCCGCCCAGTGGAAGCTCGAGCACCCCTGGAGCTGTGCCCATCCTGGCCTCTGGTTGTGCCCCCTCGTCATGGCAGCGGGCAGCGCTGCCCCCCGGCAGGCGAGGGTGGGGCCAGGGCGCTGGGTTTGGCTGCCACTGTGGCACAGGCCGGCTGGAGGGCAGGGGGGTGGCCTGGGGCAGGAGACTGAGGGCTCCCCCTGAACCCCACACATGGCCAGACTCCTCTGCCCAGAGCAGCTCAGGGCTGAGGATACCGTGGCTTGAGTGCATAGAAAAGTGTCCCTCTGACCCACCAGCGTGGCCCTGGGGTCCCCACACAAACCCCGGCATGACAGGCATGCCCAAATGGCGTCTCTGCCCTGGGGTGGACAGGGGCAGGGGCAGGGGGAGCCCAGAGGAGCCACCCCGTGCTGGCACAGAGTCCCCTTGTGGTCCCAGATCCTCTGTGAACCGCACCCAGGGAGGGGCTGCCACCACCTGGGCACCGTTCAGGGGCTGCGGTAACACTGCTTGATGCCTGCAGCAGTGAGCCCCCGGACCAGCCCGGCACGCCTGGCTGCTGCCCTCCACCTTCCCTGAGGAAAAGAGACCCCGCCCCAGAGCCTCCCCACGCCGGGGCTGCCCCCGCACGACCAGCACTCACCACCGGGGGCTGCCCGTGGTGGCAGGGAAAGTGCAGGTGGCAGGGGCCCAGCCCACTGCCCAGCCCCAGCCATGCTCTGCACCCTCCTCCTAAAGGGTTTCCAAGGCTTCCAGTTAGCACCAGTTAGCACCAGAGAACCCAGCGATGGCCAGCCCAGCCTGCTGTCACCCCAGCTACCAAGAAATGGGAAACAAAAGCAACGTGATGCCACCACCCCCACACACCCTCCCACCCCGGCCGTGTCACACGGCTGGGCACCCACCCTGGCCCTCGGGGACCCCACATTCCAACGGGTCCCATCCCACTCCTCCCATCCTCTAGTGCCTCACACGGTGCCCCATGGCACAGAAGGGCTCCCAGCAGCGCCCATGCTCCCCAGCCCGGGCAAGGCTTGGCACTGTGGCTCGGGGCAGCCAGAGGCCGGAACCCTGTGGAGCCATGGCGGGGGCTCAGGGGGCGCAGGGAAGGCACAGGGGCCGTGGGTGCAGGGGGCAAAGGGCGGGGCAGCACAAGGCTGGGGGGTCCAACAGCTCCCCTGCCCTTCAAACCCCTGCCAGCCCCTGCACGCTCACACACACACACACACACACACACATGCACACAACCCCCCCGGGACAGCCCCGGCCTGGGGGCACAGGGTACATTCAGCACAGCCCCTCGGTGGGGGCCGGCGGGTCTGGGCAGGACCAGGGACACATTCAAACCCGGAGCCCAAGCAGCCCCACTCCTCTGGGGAGGCAGGAGCAGACAGGGGCAGGTGGGGCAGCGACTGGGGACAGGCAGGGGGGACACAGGATGAGGTCAGGGGAGGCAGGGTCCCAGCTCAGGTTTATACTGGGGAGCTGGAGGGAGTGATGCTGATGAAGGAGTGAATGGAAATGCTCCCGGGTGGGAAGGGATGCCAGCCCAGGAGAGGAGAATGGCTGGGGGTGAATCCCACTTTGGGGAATCCGGGGAACGCCGGCGGCCCCGCACACACCCCTCAGTGGTGCCAGCCAGGCCCTGCCACCCCCAGCCCCGGCGGAGGTAGAAAATGTCACACAAAATGTCACCGTTCAGGTGAAAACAAACCCAATGAGATGAAGCAGTTCCTGTGGGGATGGGGGGAGGATGGGGTGCAGCCATCCCGGCCACAGCTGGGGACCCAGCTCAGAACCAGGGATGCAAGGTTCATGCCCACCCACGAGGGCCCCCCCAGGCCAGGGTCTACGCCCCACAGGATATTGGAGACCCCATGGGGTTGGGGACATGTCTCAACCCTGAGCCGGGGGCGGGACTGAGGACGGATATGAAGGGGCTCACTTAGGGTTGGTGTGGCAGAGTGTGGGGGAAGTGGGAGACATGGGGGGGACTGGATGGACCCTGGCTGTCCCTGCCCCAGCTCCCTGGGGACACGAGCCCCATGCACGCCCCAGTGCAGCCGCGTTCCATCCCCATCCGCCCACCCCATCTGCCGTGGCACAGGCACCTGTGTTCCCGTGTGCTGCCCGCCGCGCCCCACCGTGCCCCTGGCAGCTGCCAGCCCCCGTCCCAGGGTGCCCCCGGTCCCCAGCCCGCACCACTGATATGGGCCACACCTGATACGGGCCGCAGCACCCACCGCCTGGGCTCAGGCACCGGAGAGGTATTTTGGCAAGGACGAGCCCTGGAGGGCGTGGGGGCGGCCGCCGTCGGGTGGGACGGGTCTGGGCTGCGGGAATGCAGCGCGGGGAGGGGATAGCACCAAGGGACCTCCCCAGCCACCGCCCACGGGACGCTTGGCATGGCGACACGGCAGCGCCGGCAAACCCAAAGGAAGGCAAACAGCTGTGGAGACACGGGGTGGCCTGGGAGGCACCGGGGCTCCCGCCGCAGCCTCACGCCCCGCAACCTACACGGTGGTCTCGTACTCCAGCACCTCCTGCGGGGCGCCGGGGGTGCGGTACTGCAGGCGGGGGGTGGTGGGCGACGCGTACTCCAGCGCCAGGATGGTCTTCCGCAGGCGCCGGTCGATGAAGTGGGCGTCCCAGGCCGGGTACTTCTTCCTGGGCAGGTCAATGCGGATGACGGGACCCTCTGTCCGCGGGGCGCGGGCGGCCGGCGCCGGCGGGGCGCAGGGTCTGACCTGGAAGACGGGCACGCAGCTGTCCCGCTCCCCCGGCGCCCCGTCCCGCTCGCCCCCTGTAGTCCGCGGCAGCGAGCGCGGGGGGCTGGTGACGGCTTCCACCGGGGAGCCCGGCAGCGGGGGTGGCTCCTGCCGGAAGATGCAGCCCACGGAGCGGTGGCTGAAGATGGGGCCGTTGGGGTGCAAGAGGCAGTAGTAGATGAACATGAAGAAGATGCCGAGGGCGAAGCTGGAGCTAACCACGCAGACGAGGATTAAGGCGTTGAAGTCGGAGGTGGTCTTGCGGTCGTAGTACAGGAACCAGAGGATGGTGAGGGCGGCGTTCTCTGACAGCGTGATGATGTAGTAGATGCACATGCGGTAGCGGCTCCGTCCCTCCTTGACGTTGAACCAGCAGAAGATGTAGATGATGCCCACCACCATGTTGTAGATGATCTCCTCCCACTTGGACATGCAGAAATCCGTCTCGCCCTGGATGATCCAGAAGGTCATGATGCACCAGTGGGTGACGATGAAGATGCCGAAGTAGAGCTGGAACACGGAGGCGAAGAGGGCAAAGGCGATGGCACGAGCGGCGATGGTGAAGAGGTGCCAGAGGATCTGCACCACGGCGCCCTTGTAGGACATGGGCATCTTGTCCTCCCGCGAGTCCCGCAGCACCTTCTGGTAGGACGCGATCATCCAGGCCAGCGAGACCAGCGAGGCCGAGGCTGAGAGTCCTGCGGGGAGCAGCCATGAGAGCCCGCAGAACCCTCCGCCCACCCCGTCCCCTGCACGCACTGCCCCTTACCCTGCAACGGCTCGATGTTGTTCTGCTGCACCATGATGCTGAGCTGCAGCACGAGCTGGGGCGCGCTCTTGAGGAAGGCCTCCAGCAGCCGCAGCATGCTGATGTCCGCGCTCTCGAACATCATCCGCCAGTAGAAGTGGCGGCGGCGGTGCTCGGCCTGCCAGCGGCTCTGCAGCCCCAGGTACAGCGTGCGGAGGTACCTGTGCCAGGCAGGGCAAGGGTGAGATGAGCCCACGCTGCCAGCTCAGCTCACCCCGTTCTGCTCACACCGGGAACGCCCTGTGACCGCTGCCAACCTGTTCCTGCTGATTTGAGACCATGATTTTGCTGACCATGGAAAGCCCCCTAGGCCAGGGGTACCAGCGGCTGCAGGGCAGCAGCAACGATGAACTCATCCCTGTCCCAGGCCAGGGCTCCAATTTGGGAAGGAGTAGCTTGTGCAAAGCCAGCTCAGCACCCCAGAGAGCAGGGCCATCACCCCACTGCCCCCATAAGGCGCCTACTCCCCCATCGCCCCAATCCTTAACCACCCATGCAGGGTCCGGCTTCCCCCAGCCAGGGTTCCCATCCACAGCTCCACTTTCCAGCCACCCATGGATTCAGGCTGCCCCAACCCAGCACCACACCCGGCTGCTTCTCAAATGGGATATTTCGGTCCCAGCTGGCGCAGAGCCCACCCTGCTTCCTCCTGCCCTGGCCAGGATGGAGGAACCAGCTGGTTGTGCCGTGCTGCCCACAGGAAGCTCCTGGCGCTCGTGCCGGTGTTGCCTGGGCTCTTGGCAGGGCTGCTGGTGCAGCCACACGCTGGCCCCGGCCATCTGGTGGTCGGCCGGGGGCAGTGGAGGTGTGCGTGGCACCGACGCACGCCCGGCTGAGTCACCGCCACCAGGGACCCTCCCCACGGCACCGGGCCAGATCTGGCACCACAGGAGGGGACACGGGGCTGGCCAGGCAGGGCTTCCCCGGGCAGCCCTGCCTGCACCACGGCCAGGGCTCTGCTGGCGAGGAGGAGAAAGGAGCAGGGTGAGGAGGAAAACAGGTGCAGCAGGAGGACGTCAGGCCACAGATTCCTCGCAGTGAATAAAATCCTCTGGCAGAGCAACGGCTTCTCCGTCAGCTCCAGAATGTGCTGCCAGACAACTCCATCAGCCCAGAGCATGGGAGAAAGCCTGATCGCAGCACTTTCAGCTCATCCGTCAGCAGGAGGAGGCAGGAGCCAGCTCTGCTCCCGCTGCAGGGACAGCAGAGTGCTCCCACCCTCGGGGCTGCACAGCCTGGAGAGCACAGTGAGGGCCATCAGCTGGGGCCACCGAGACCTCAGGACACCCTGCTGCCATCTGCTCTACCCTGCCAGCCCCACTCGCAGCCCTCACTGGCTTCTCTGTGCTGGTGTCAAAGTGACGTTTTAACCTCCACCTCCGGGGCAGCACCTAATTTTAGCCTTTGCTGCAGCCAGTCCCTCACTGCTCGGGGTGGGGAGAGGCTGTGGCCACCTGGCTCTTGGCTCCTGGCACAGAACTGCATCCCAGTGCCACCTGCTCACGGCAGCCAGGCCAGCGCTGCCGTTGTGGCACCACCACGGCCACTGCCCCTCAGAAGGGCCTGGTGAAGGCCCCTCCTCTCTGCTGGGGTGCAAACCAGTGGGCAGCCCAGGGGAGGAAGGCACAGCACAGGGGGAAACATCAGGGGAAGCAATGCAGAGCTCTGGCTGCTGTAGGGTGACACTGATGTCCCAGAGTGCCCGTGCACGAACCAGACTTGGGAGCTGGTGACCTCATCCTGTCCCCGTAATTAGTCTTGATAATTGGGCTCATCAGCGATCCCACTGTCCATGGCACAGAGCAGCCCCCGCACACACATTACAGAGCCCCAGCCCTGTGTCCTGCACTGTTCAACAAGTGACCCGTGGCCTCCCCAGCTTTCAGCTAGGGCACAATTATCCCTCTGTCCGCCAACTCCATAAGTCTCATTAAAACAAGATTTCATCTCCCATCAGCTCTCCCGAATGAAATGTTGATTCTTATTTGTTCTGCATTTGATCATCCCGTGGTGTTTCAGCTCAGTGAGCGATCCCGGCGCTGCCAGCACGGCGGGCGCTCCCCAGCCCTGCGCCGCGGCAGCTGCACGGGAAACACAGAATCAATCACTTGAAAAAAAATCATTTAATTTTCAAAAAAAAACGATGATGAGGCAGAAACCGACAGTAAGAGCTCTCAGGGCTAATTGCTCCCTCCTTTGTATTGCAAAGAGCGATCCAACAAAAACCCTGCAGCAGGAAGGTGGTGGCTTGGGTGGGCATTGGTTTTTTCAGAGCCCCACTACAGCTGGATTTGTCACCAGTGTCACTGTTTGCCCCCAACTCCCAACTACTGAGCCCAGTTTTCAGGTAAAAAAATGAACGAGGAGAAAAGCCCAACACTGGTTACAAACAAATCTGCTAATCATCATCCTCAGATGGAAAAGGACGAGGGACCCTCTGGTCCCAGAGTGAGCAATAGGAAGTGTGATTTTCATAGAAGATAATTTGGGATCTCATCCTTTAATCCTGTATTTAAACAAGGAGAAAATTGCTTCTCTGTTACAGCTGTTTTAATCCCTTACACATCCTACCAAGTCAGGTCATCAGGGAGAACTGCACATGTGTCCACGTCACCGCACTCACTGTGTCCCACCAGCCCCACATTCCAAGATGCCCTGGCTCCTTGGGGCAGACAGGAGTACCTGAGGGCACCTGTGCTCAGGGAAAGGCTTTGTCTGGCTCTAAAACCCCCTTGTCCTTCGCACCAGGGCCAGGTGGGGACCCTCAGCACTGGGTCCTGCAGCAGGACAAGCTGACACTCCAAAGCTGGGTGCTCCCAGGGCTGGGAGGACTCCTGCCCCCACACAGACAGAGCAAAGCTCTAGGGAGCAGAGTGGTGGGGAAACCTGCAGGTCCCAGCTCTGCCACCCCTCATGAGCCTGCCCAGAACATCCTTGCCTTCCTGGACTGCTGCCAGACTGGCACCAGGACTGAGGGGTGGCACTGGGTCCCCAAGCCAGCAGAGGATGGGGGTACACAGGAGGGTGAGGGCTTTCAGGAAGAGAGGGAATTGCAGATCTGGCCCCAGCGGCCCCAGGCAGCCAAACCATGTGTGACCCTGGGCTAACACAGGCACAGACAGGACTGTCCCCAGCCCTATGGGACCTGCAGCACACCCTGGCCAGCTGCCAGCCCACGGAGGTGGCAGGGGACCTTCCAGGCAGGAGACACACTGGCATGAGCAGCATCCCTGCCCTGCAGAGCTGCTTTGGTGAAGAAGTTGTGGACTTTGTGAGTGGATAACAATTCCTGAGCTGCAAAACCATTCAAGCATGGCTCACAAGCACGGTGGTGGTGTGGGACCAGCTGGGGACAGGCCTGTGCTGCTGCTGCTTACACGGGCACATGGTCTTGCCACGGCATCATCTCCAGAGATGACCCGTGATGGAGTTTGTGCATGTGCACCATGAACATACCAATGACAACTTCAACAGCTTTAATTAGGGATAACCACAGAGGCAGTGCTCAGAGCTGCTTCTGCAGGTAGGAAGCAGCTTTATTTTTTGGGATTGGGGGCCTTTATCACAGGTGGGGCTCAGGGCTGTGCAGTGAGGTGGGTAGAGGTGAGCTATGCCAAGGTGAGGGAGGAGGAAGGTGAATCAGGAAGGGGAAGGTGTTTGGAAAGGGGCACAGTGCTCTGACACAGTGCTCAGGGAAAATCCTTTCTTTCACCTGCAGCACTTATCCGGCACTTCTCTAACTGTCACATCCTCCTGCACCGGATCCAACCCCACTAATGGGTTTAACAAACTGCATTTAACTGGTCACCCGAACTAATCCCAAATCCAGAGATTAGAAAGAGCCTCAGCTGCTGCTTGAGACCAACATGTCCTGGAGGGTGAGTGCTGAGAGTTACCGCTTTAATTGGCTTAGGAGTCTCCATGGCACAGCCGATCCAAGAGCGGGACTGACACCCCCAGGAGCAAAGCCCCCGGCTGCAGCTCAGCTCCAGCTTGGGCTGGGATCAGGTGTGTTGGGCTCAGGCCAGCTGCAGGCAGGGCCAGAGAGCTCCTGTCCTCTCCCTCACCAGCTCCCCTGGCACAATGAAGCAGGTTTTGCACCCACCCTGCAGCCAGAGTGCTCTGGGAGTGGCCCCGTTGTCAGGGGGATTGGGGAGGGCAGGTGTGCTGGCACGTGTGCTGAGCACGGCTCACACTGCACTGTCAAACAAACTTAAACACCCCGGAGCATCCCAGAAGGAGCAGCAGAGGAATGAACATGCAGACGCCAACCGGGAAGGAGCAAAGAGCCTCTACTACAGCACCCAGGAGGGGAAACAGGATGGAAACCCGACCCGGGAGTGCTGCCGGCTCCACGCATTGTTCCGGGAATTTGCCTTTGTCTGCCCTCCCGGCACCAGCTCCTCGAGAGCCGCTCGGGGCCAGCACCCAGCTCTGCCCCAGCACGTGGGGATGGAGCTGGGAGGGCACGGGGCCGGGCCCACGGCACAGCCGAGGAAGGTGCCAAGAAAACATCACCTTGTGCATCTGAGGGGTCTGCAGAGAGGTGGATGAAGAGCCTTGAGCTGCCCCAGCCTGTCTGTCTGCTGCCTGCCCTGCCCACACCACCGGACCGACCCCAGGACAGGGATATGGCAGCAGCAGAGCCTGGACAGGCTGGGAACCACCAGCGCCTCCTTTCCCACCACCCCACAAGTACAGTGAGACCAAGACAGGAGCCTCAAGGTGTTCAGGGCCCAGCACAATCACTTCACACCCCCAGGACCACACTGCCATGGCCAGGCAGGTCCCCACCAGGCCCAGCACCACTGGGCAGCAGGGATGGTAGGGCTGTGACACCAAGCAGGGCTGCAGCTCCTCACCCACATACACAGCTCCTACCCACACCTACAGGTCCTACCACACCCCCTGTGCCACGGCTGGGGCCTCTTCTCTGCCACCCATCTTTCTGGGGCTGCAGAGATTGATCCTTGTGCCTCCTCCAGCTGCCTGGGCCCCTGCTTCACCTCTCCATCCCCACCCACTTCCCCCATGCCCTGCCAACCCCTCCTGAAGTCTCCATGCTGTTATCCCCACCCATGTCCCTGCTGCACTGTGCCGCTCCCTCCAGGCCCCGCCTGGCTCTGTGACCCTCACGTCCCCCCCTCCCCCTGTACCTCCAGACCTGCCCAAGCTGCAAGTGGATCAGGCCCTGCAGCAGCCCCATCCCCCTGTAACCTCACCCCCAGGTACCCTCGTACCTCCAGACCTGCCCCAGCTGCAGCAGGTGTGTCAAGCCCAGAAGCGTCCCCATCCCCCCAGCACCCCTATCCCCCCGAACCGCCACGCCCCCAGTACTCCCATACCTTCCCAGACAGCCAGACCTGCCGCACCTGAGCAGGTGAATCAGGCCCTGCAGCCGCCGCATCCCCGCTATACCCCCACCCCCTAGGCACCCCCGCTCCCCAGGTACCCCCGTACCTCCAGACCTGCCCCAGCTGCAGCAGGTGGATCAGGCCCTGCAGCAGCCAGACGCAGAGGCGGCAGCAGCCGCGGGGGCCGCTGTCCTTGGTGCCGCCGCCGCTGTCCTTGGTGCTCGCGGCGAAGTCGTAGACGAACCACCTGAGGCTGAGCATCTGCACCACGAGCGAGGGCAGCAGCACGAACAGCAGCGTCAGCCCGAACCACCACCGCTGCCCCCGCACGTAGTAATGGGCCGCCAGCCACAGGTCCGAGGCACCGTCCGCGAAGCAGACGAGGAGCGCGCAGAACACCCAGCACCCGTCCCGCAGCCGGTACCGCCGCGCCGGGGGCTCCGCGCCCGCCTCCCGCCGCCCGCCGCCACAAGGAGAACATCTCCGGTGAGCGGGGTCGGGGTCGAGGGTGGCCGCTCAGGCGCGCACGGGGAACCCCCGTCCGGAGCCGCTGCCGGGGCTGCCTCGCACCTGCGGCCGCGGCCAGCATCCTCCCGCCCGTGCGCGGTGGCTCCCGAGCTCCCCGTCCCGCCGGGATGCCGAGCCTTCGACCCTCCGGCAGGCGTGGGCTCCCACCCCTGCCCCGGGATGCCGTCACCGGGATGCGGCGCCTCGGGCTCGGCCGTGGGACGGGAGCCGTCCCTGCCCGGGGCCCGCTCCCCGCGGGCGGCTGGAACCGTGTTTGGGGAGCTGCGTTCGGTTGCCCCGCTCCCGACGGGAACGTGACTCTCCCCCTCCCGCATGCTGCTGCCAGATGAGGACAGCCTGTCTGGGGACGCCAGCGACCTGAAGATGTCCACCTCCCAGATCAAGAGGAAGAAACGCCGGCACAGGTAGCGCCCGGGAGCCCGGCTGTCCCCGCTCTCACCTCCTCGCTGCTGCCACCATCCTCCCGCTGTTGCCCTGATCCCCAGGCTGGGGCGGTGGGTGTCCCCAAGGGGGATAAAGGGAGGAAAAGGAGAAAAGAGCAGGGCTGCAGCTGGGGTGGGGGGAGGATTTTCCGGAGGAGAACCTCATCACGGGGGGCTGCCAGCCTCGCCGTTCGCCCAAGGGTCCGGACGGTGTGACAGGATGCTCTCTCCTCTCGGCAGGACCGTATTCACAGCTCACCAGCTGGAGGAGCTGGAGAAGGCTTTCAATGAAGCGCACTACCCCGACGTCTATGCCCGGGAGATGCTGGCGGTGAAGACGGAGCTGCCGGAGGACAGGATACAGGTAGGTGGCTGCAGCGCTCCTCTCTCTTCCGTAGAGTCTGCGGGCTGCCAGCATCCGGCCGGCCGCGTCCTCTGCCCTGTGGCAGTGAGTGCAGGTGGTGGGAACGTGGTGGCACTGAAACGCTGCGGGGCGCCTGGGGGAGGCTCAGCTTCTGCCTGCTGGCATCAAACAGCTTCCAAATGGACATGCAGAACCAGGGGACCGAGCTGGCCCCAGCAGCTGCTCACTGCTGGCAGCTTGGCTTTGTCCTCCCACTCAGGCAGGAGCTGGGAGCAGTTGGGAGCTGCCGGGCAGAGCTGTGACACAGGAGGGACGCGTGGCTTTTTGGGCCTGATCCTGCTCCCCTGTGGAACAGCTCAGTGGCTTAAGAATGAGGTGGTGGTCTGGGCAGCAGCCTGGTTATATCTACACCCCTCAAACCTTCAAATACAGGAGTGGGGTGGGAGGAGGGACTGAGCACGTTCCGTCGTCATTGGTCACTGCATTATGGAGCCCTTTCTCTGGAGAGGTCGGTGCTTTGTGGATCAGGCAGGGAGGCGCTGCGGGCACGCGGAGCAGCGCAGGGTGGCTTTGGCTGGGATCACCCTCCTGTGTCACGATCAGCCTCGTGTTAACGTGTGCTCCCTCTCCCCCCCTTCCTCCCCTCTCTGACACCCACGTGTGTGCCCTCCCTCACACCCCTCCCCACACGCCGCCCCGGCTGCCCTCCGGGTGCCTCCTGCCCGTGCGCCCCCGTGTCTGCACACCCAACGCCCCCACGCACCCCACGGCCGGCCTTTGCCCTGGATGGACATTCCCCCGCTCCCGATGGGCCCTGCACGCCGGCCACGGGGGCTGCCTCCTCCCCGATCCCACCCCTCCGTGCTCTCCTGGCTGTTACCCCTGAAGGTTTGGTTTCAGAACCGAAGAGCCAAGTGGCGGAAGCGGGAGAAGTGCTGGGGCCGGAGCAGCGTGATGGCCGAGTACGGCCTCTACGGGGCCATGGTGAGGCACTCCATCCCCCTGCCCGAGTCCATCATCAACTCCGCCAAGAGCGGGCTGGTGGGATCCTGCGCCCCGTGGCTGCTGGGTGAGTGCCAGCTTGGGCTGCTGCTGGGGGCATCAGCTTCTTCCCTCATATGGCTGCCCTTGCCTTTGTACGGAAAGGAATGGGCCCTCCCCGGCCCTGGGCTGTAGGCAGGCTGCCAGTGCTCTGGGTTTTCCACTTCCTCCCAGCAAAGGGCAGCTAGGAAAAGGAAACCCTTTTACTGCTGGGTCAGACAGGTGCCTGCACATGGGTGGGTATCACTCCTCAGTGCTAGCAGGCAGCTTGGGAGTTACCAGGCATCTAAGAAGTGACTACTACCCACCCCTAAACTGAAGATACCTCAGAGCTACCCTCTGTCACACACAGTCAAAATCCAGGCTGGAATGGGTCATTACAGCACACCTCTCCCTGTAAGCTTTCCCTGCTATAGGGGAGCTACAGACTGATATTGCCACGAGCCGTCCCCTCGGGCTGCAGAGAGCAGGTGGCAGGGCTCTGGGTTGGGAAAGGCTTGTAGCTAGAGAGAGCTTTCCTCGGGATGCAAGCAAGAGCTGAGGGACACAGCAGTAATGCAGGAGGTGATTCTGAGCCGTCCTAGGCAGAAATAAGCAACCCGTGCCCTTGGCTTTGCTCTCTCCCTTTTGCAAGGTATGCACAAAAAGTCCATGGAGGTAAGCAGGAAGGCCGAGAGCCAAGAGAAGCTGGCAGATGGCTGGCGAATGGAGCAGGAGGAGGAGGAACTCAAAGGGACTCAGGCCAGTTCCCAGAGGGGCCCCGACAAGCTTGGGCCTGCAAAAGACTCGGAGGACACAGCCATCGACCTCTCCAGGACAGCCAAGCACGAGAAGAGGGGTGTGCTGAGGCAGTGCATCAACGGGGACACCCCCACAGAGCAGAACGACAGGGACCACTGAGCCTGGGCTGCCCTGGAGGAGGCCGCACCTCACAGCGTCCTGGCCAGACCATAATATTTATTGCTTCATTGATATATATTTTTTTTTCTTAAATAACAGAACTTTATCTGAATTCAGGGCATTTTAAAACTGGACACAGGCA
The DNA here is from genome assembly GCA_013401135.1 of Cettia cetti. Lineage (NCBI taxonomy): Eukaryota > Metazoa > Chordata > Aves > Passeriformes > Sylviidae > Cettia > Cettia cetti. The sequence goes on from VZUI01052809.1 coordinate 15,339, forward strand.
TCCCCTTGTCCCCTCACTTTCAAGCTGTTCACTTCTCTGCAGAGCCAGGGTGGAGGGCGGCAGAGGGGTCGCAGTGGGGCCAGGAGCAGTGCGAGGATGGGAGCGCATTGCGGTCAGCACCGACTGCTGCTGGGAGGAGCCCCCTTCCCCTCCGTGCTGGGACCACTTCCCCAGGCAGCCAGAAGCACAGAGAGGAGCAACACCCTGGGAGCTGCTCCCTCCTCCAAGGATGCTGCAGGTGCAAGGATGCTGCAGGAGTTTACAGACGCTTTCTCCGAGCGCTTCCACCTGTGTGAGAGCCCTTCCATGCCAAGCACACGGTTCTTTCACCTCAAGGAGCAGCAGGGTTTTTAAACCTGGTAGGGTTCATCCTCAGGCTGGTGTAACCTGACAGACAGGCAGGTTTATACTCGCTGAGGATCTAGCCTGCCAATGCAGCCTTACCACTGGATTTACACTGTGTATCTTCCTTAACTCGTATTTGGGAGAAGGGGGTAAGGATGTTTTTGTTTATGCAATGATTTTGTACACTCTTGAATGTCACTTGCCACACTATGCATGATAGAACAGACCTTTTTGAAAAGCAAGCCATAGTACCCTGGAGCAATTAAACAATTTTGTGAATTGACACAAGAAGATATTTTGTAATTGTCTGTAAAAAGTGTTAATGTCAGAGCTGTTTCTTGGTCACCCTATATTTATGTCTAAAAGCACTTTAGTAATCTGGATTTTTGAATGTGGCTCTTTCTGTATTGTTCACCATTTATTTATTACACATCCATAAATAAAATTGTGGTGTATCTTTGGTTTTCATGCTGTTTTGCAATTTATACCTCCCTTTGACACATCTCATGGCAATTGCTGAACTGGTCCACGCACATGCCTCGACAGCTCTCTTGGAATACCTCCAGTTTCAGCTATCAGCCAAAACATAACAGAAAATTAGCAAAAGGTTTTATTAAAATCTGAGTAATTCCAATTTGGAAAGTGTCCTAATACAGCTCAGGGGGTGTGTGGCCAGGTACTGATGCTGTCCCCTGGTCCTGCCTGTGCTGCTGGGCCTGGCTGCTCTCATAGATGCCACCACAGGCTGTGCTGGACAGTGGGGGAAGAGAGGGGACAGTTTCTGGGAAGAGCAGAGCAGTTAAGTGGCACGTGCAGATTTCCTGCCTTTCCCCTCCTCTGCTCGGCCAGACCCCAGCAGGCGGCCAGGGGGAGGGCCAACATATGCATGGCAAATAGGAGCTTTGTAGGAAAAAAAAAAAAAAGTTTGCTGGGGGGGCTGTGGAGAGCACGGTTCAGGAAAGGACCAGCCAGGGCTTATTGCAGCAGCAATTAGGCTCACTGAGAGCCGAGACTTAGCACATTGGAGGCCTAATCCTGCCTGAGCAGCATCTGCAAACCTTTTATTTGGGCTGTGCCACGCTGGCACTGGATGCTTGCAATCCTTTTTTCTTTTTTTTCCCCCCTCTTTGGTCTGCCTGCTGCAGATGGCCTGGCTCTTTGCCTTGTGCTGGCTGCAGGGCTGTGACAGCAAGCACGTCACCACCACGAGGGCTACAAGGGGAGACACTGTAGTTCCAGCATGCCCAGGGTGCTGACCCCTCCTGCTCCTGGTAGTGCCTGGTGGGCTCCTAGCTCCCACCACTTGCTGGGAAGGAGGAGCCAAGAGGAAGGCTACTGGCCCGAGGCACTTTTCATGTGCTGGGAAGGGACTGTGGGCACAGATGCTGCTGGATGGCAGTGACTGCCCAGGCTCAGCTCCTGGTGACAGGGTCTGGGGCCCTCCTTGGAGCAGGGAGTCACTCTGAGACCCCTGGCTGTCTGCCCTAACCCTGGCAGGGAAGTGTCCGCCACCCTCCAACGTCACTGCCTGAGCAGCAATAGGAGCAGGGCAGCACCTTCTCGTTGTTGCTTTAGGTTTGATCCATCCTGAGATCAGCGCAGCCAGAGCCAGCCACGGCTCCTGCCACTGACAGGAGTGTGGCAGGAGAACCCTGATGTCAGGCAGTGGCTCCCACTTGCCCAGGTGAGACCCCACAGCCCTCCCGGTGACCACATCAGGGCCTGGTGCCATGAGCTTCCCTTTGTAAGGAGCCCTGGGCGTTCCTCAGCCACAAGTGCTGGGCGTGCTCAAGCAGGATGAGCCCTTCAGGTGGCCCAGGCACGAGAAGTCAGTAAATTCAGAGGCACACGCAGATCTCCTCACTGACTGGAGCTGACTGTCAGGCACCCGGGAGGGCAGGGCAGTGCTGGGGGTGTCCAGGGATGGGCCCAGGGCAGAGGGGGCTGCAGGGCAGAGGAGGCTGCAGGGGAGAGGGGGCTGCAGGGGAGAGGAGGCTGCAGGGCAGAGGGGGCTGCAGGGCAGAGGGGGCTGCAGGGAAGAGGAGGCTGCAGGGGAGAGGAGGCTGCAGGGAAGAGGAGGCTGCAGCCTCGCCCTTTCCCGCGCTGCTTGCCGTGTCCTACCGCCCCTCTCCACACGAGGGCGCGCTTGCGGAGCCGCAGCACCTTGGTGGCGCCATTTCCGCGCGGCTCGGGCAGGGCTGAACCGAGCGATCCTCCCCGGTCCCGGCCGATCCTCCCCGGTCCCGGCCGATCCTCCCCGGTCCCGGCCGATCCTCCCCGGTCCCGGCTGATCCTCCCCGGTCCCGGCCGATCCTCCCCGGTCCCGGCTGATCCTCCCCGGTCCCGGCCGATCCTCCCCGGCAGCGGGAGCGGGAGCGCAGGCAGCCCAGGGAGCGAGCCCGAACGCTCCGCAAGCGCGCTCTCGTGTGGAGAGGGGCGGTAGGGCACGACCAGCAGCCCGGGAAAAGCCACAGGGGCATCGGCAAGCCTCGCTCCCTCCTCCCATCCCGAGAGACCCCCGCGGGGCGTGCCTGGGCGTCCGCTGTGGAGGCAGAATTCAGAAATCCTGCGGGGTCTGTGTTTCATTACTCCCATTACTTGCATCCCCAACAGGCACTTGGTTCAACGAGCACTGGCAGAGGGCACAGGCGCTGCTCAGAGCCTCTGACTTTCTCCAGACTGCTTCAGGGCCGGTGCTGCCCTGGGGTGCATCGGGCACAGCATCACCTCCTGCTGGCTGAGGAAGGGGGTTGTTCTCTCTGCTCTGCACTGCGGCGGCCTCACCTCGAGTGCTGTGGGCAGTTTTGGGCACTGCAATGTAAAACAGACACTAAAATTATTAGAGAGCTTCCAAAGGAGGGCTACGAAGATGGTGAAGGGTCCGGAGGGGAAGCCTTGTGAGGGAGGAGCAGCTGAGGTCACTTTGTTGAGCTTGGAGGAGACTGAGGAGAGACCGCAGCCTGCAGCCTCCTCACGACTGAAAGAGAGGGGCAGACACTGATCTTTTGTCTGTGGTGGCCAGTGACAGGGCCCGAGAGAATGGCTCTAAAGCTGTTTAGAAGGGGAAGTTTAGGTTGGAGATTAGGGAAAGGTTCTTCACCCAGAGGGTGCTTGGGCACTGGAAGAGGCTCCCCAGGGCAGTGGTCACAGCACCAAGCCCGACAGAGTTCAGCGGGTGTTTGGACAATACTCTCGGGCATTCTCTGTGATTGCTGGGGTTGTCCTGTGCAGGGACAGAAGTTGGGCTTTGATGCTCCTATGTGTCCTTTCCAACTCAAGACTATTTAGTCTATTCTTTTAAACCAGGTGCAGGTGTTCAGCCTGCAAAATCTCCTCAGGCTGCCACTGGCGAGGACACCGGTTCTGCTCCGAGCGCCCTTTCTCTGCCGTGAGGCTCGGGGGGAAGCGGAGCAGCAAAAGCCCCGCCCGCCTTTCTGGCCACATTGCCCCTCTGTCCCACCTTCCGCAGGCTCTGGCCGCAGACTGCCGGAGCCCGGGGCGGCCGGGGCCGGCGCCACCGCGTGTCGCTGCCGCGGCCCCGGCTCGGAGCAGGCGAGCCCCGGGCCGCTCTGCGCCGCCGCTCTGCGTCCTCGGCGG